>JAQQPU010000645.1:59078-71574 GCA_029168905.1 Artemia sp. Kazakhstan ARC1039 | reverse complement strand
TGTATACTTCCCAATAACCAAACTATATGTTAACATTGGGTAAAGTTATAACTTTCAGCCCTCCCCCGGGGACTTTGGGGGATTAAGTCATCCTAAAAGAAATAATTATCATATTTTTGACCATGCTGAACAAAATGGCTATCTCAAAATTTTGATCGAGTGACTCTGGGAAAAAATGAGCTTGAGAGGGGGCCTAGTTGCCCTCCATTTTTTGGTCACTTAAAAAGGGCACTAGAACTTTTAATTTCCGTTCCAATGAGCCCTCCCACGATATTCTAGAGCCACTGGTTCGATACGATCACCCCTGGGGGAAAAAAAATAAACACGCATCCGTGATCTTTCTTCCTCTGCAGTAGGGTTCTCTCCGCAGTAGGGTTCTCTGAACAGCTGAATATGATGGTGTTATTTTCATTAAGGTTATATAATATTTAGGGGGTCTTTTCCCCTTTTTTCAAACATCAGCCACATTTTCTCAGGCGCGTAACTTTTGATGGGTAGCACTAAACTTGATCAAGCTTATATATTTGAAATCAACATTAAAATCTGATTCTTTTGATGTATCTATTGGTATAAAAATTCCGTTTTTTAGAGTTAGCTCCTTACTTTCAGTTCGTTACCACGAACTGTTTGAAAACATTAAAACTAAGATTAAGAAAATCAAATAAAATTTTGTTATTAAATATTTTTAATTTAATTTTGAATACCAAAAACCAATATATTTGACACCTTTATACTTCACAACTGTAAAAAATTAAACCTTTTTCAAAGGGACAACTAGATAAATACAATCACTCCTGGAAAAATAAATAAATGATTATTAAACACAAATAACGTATTCGTTCAGGGGGAAAATACAAAAGTTCCCAGGATCCCGTTCACGGGAAACATTTCTGATTATAGTGGCTTCATATATCAGTTCATGGGTACTCTGGCAATGCAAGCTAAAGTTGAGGACATATTTTTACCGAAATTGCCCTTGTTAACTTGTCTTCCTTGTGTTTTCTTTAATCATAAAAACTTTCTTGTGCACTAATAACTGAACTAATTACTAATAAGCAAATACACATTTAGGATCCATAAAAAGCTGATTCTTTGATTGAATGTTATCAATAGTTAGTCTCTTACACATTCGTTACAGGGTCAAAATCTATCAATCGTTACAGGGTCAAAACCGTTACAGGGTCAAAATCTATTGGCAGACAGTCACCAATAGGGCAACACACATTTTCCATGGTGTTGCATATTCTGCTTCTTTTCTTTGGTTTCCTTATAATTACTTTATAGTCCCACATTTCCGGGGGACATGACCCCCCTGCCTCCCTGACGGCGCCTATGGTAGGGCTGATAACCCCCGTGCCTTTGCAAGACCAGAACATAATTTGCGCTTTACTGAAAACGAAAAACACTTTAAATGTTTTCACTTCTTTTACTTTCATAAATAAAAAATTATGAAAACTTTAAGAAATAAATATCAGTATACGTCAATTAAACTAACAATCCATGGTCATTTGTTTTTGTTTTTTTAAGTAAAGCGCAAATTGTGTTCTGGGTTTGAGAAGGCATGAGGACCAACCCTACTCATCTTAATTTCTGCTCGTTTTGACTTTGACTCAGCTATTTATTGTAATTTCTGTTCGCTTTTGAGTTCCATTTAGTTATTGATAGTGATTTGTGACAGTTTTGCGCTTGGAAGATTATTTGACTTTATTTCTGCTTATTTTTGGCTTAGTGGAGCTCTTTACTTTTCTTTGAAAAACTTGTTTTGTGAAAAACTTTTTTTTTAAATTAAAAATTTGGAAGAGACATTTCAACTGTAAGGTACTGGCATAATGCTGCATAGTTAAATATTAATTTTTGAGAGAATATCATTGGATTTTGCTTTTGTGGAGGGTTATGGAGGGTTTCAACAGCGGATCTATTCTTCACAGTTTTTATTAATTTTGTGCAAAGATCTTTGGATCCAACCTGGATAAGGGATATTTGAAGCCAAATTAATTCAAGCCTTCAGAGGTGGCGCTGAGGGGTGGTTTCCCTCCTTTTACTGGGGAAAGATTAAGCGTTATATTAAACATCACACACATACCTGTGGATGGGGAAGAAAATTAAGATAATTCTTTCCTCCAGGGTTATCTGAAACCCCATACCCTTTCTTCCGAATAATCGCAAAAAAAACTTGAAATGCTCTTAATTTTGATAAAAATGATAGCCACAATGAAAAGACAATCTTATTTAGATACATCAATTTTAGCAAAAGATATATCTGAAACATTAGAAATAAATTCGTTTTTCATCCAATTAGAAACCAACCTTATAAGTGACTTATTCAGGCCCATTTGGAGCATTAATCTACCTTTCTGAATTATAAAATAATAATAAAAGTAGTTCCAAGGGATTTAGTTTTTTTAGCTATTGATTTCAAAACCCTTGATAAACGCAAAACTGCTGGAAATATGCTTTGTTTTGCAAAAAAGAGTTAGTTCCCCCCTCCCGAAACTAGAAATAACCAAGTGCAAAAACCGTTATGTTTAATACCAACATACATAGAAAAAAAAAACTTTTTTGTAATCCAAGCTCAAAGAAGCCATGAAATCTTCTTTCCGACTCCTTTGGGATGTGTAGACTACATTTTAAGAAACTATGTTGTGGAAAATTCTTTTGATGCATAAACTGTTTTTAGTTTTATTACATTGAAAGAGGAAACATACTTTTTAAAAGAACGCCCTTTTTCCAAACAATATCCTTTATTGCTCCATTCCAACGGCCCTTTCTTTCCTTTTTACCTGCAAGTGTCTCAAGGGACCGCAAAATATCACAGGATTTTCCCCTTTTATTGTAGGAGTGTTTTTGAAATATTCATATTGCGCTCCTGAAAGCAACTGGAGAAGTAATAATATATTATTGTTTTGAATTATCGAAGAAAAGTGTATTTCCTTATGAGAACTATTTATTGTTAAAATCACATGAAAATTTAAATACAAGCCTAATGTTGCTTAAAAATCCTAGCGCTGGGGAAAATATGTCCCGCAAATGTTGGGGACCAGAATTAAGCCAACAAATTTACCGACTGACCTAATTATTTTTCCTGACTTGTGGGGAGACGCAGTCTAAGAAAATTGGCTTTTTAGTTCATGGAAATTGCGTTAACTTATGGCCTTGGGAATAAACTCGATTTTGTCAGAATCGTCAACATAACATCTCCATTTGGCCCCTATGGTAGAGGTGGGGAAAACTAGGGATGCTCAAATAAAAAAAAACTGTATTTAAGTTGTCTCATAAAAGTAACAATTACCCGAACCCAAGTATGAAGTTTATTTACAATACTGGCAATGTTTCAAGGGACTAAGTTACTAAGAACATACACTTAAAATCTCGGAAATATCCTATGGTGGCAATAAACATTCAATCTCCGTAAGAAAATAATCAAACTACAAACTTAAGGTGAGAACTAGGGGATGTCGTATGGGGGGGGGCTTGTGTAAATTAAAAAAAAGTTTAAAGTTTCGATTGACCTTAAAAAGTTTTCACAAATTCAGAGCTAAGGCTGAAGTGCTCAAAAGGTAGCTAGGGCAAACCGTAGCAACTTTACTTTAACTTTAGAATTTACTTGAAGTGATATCCATCTGGAATGGTTGTCAAGTAACTACTAACTTATTACGTTTGTAAGGGTATAGTCTTCATGAGTTTCAATTGTATTCCTTAATCTTCCAGTATGATTTAGTCTAATAAAACTTTCAATATGTCAAACTGATATTAATAGCGGTGATGACGATAATGCAATCATCAGTGCTATTGATTTACTTCATATACTTCTCTAAATATGATTGCTTATTATGTTTAGTAAAAGTTGCTAAGAAAAAGTAAATCCAAAGCTTTTTTTCTGTTGTTCCAGCTACTAGAAAACGTCAGCCGGAACAAAAAAAAGTTACTTTTTCATAACTTTTAGCTTCTTTTTGCTGAACCTTGAATGTAAGCAATGTTTTGTGCGGTTGAATCCAAAGGTAGATGCTGCATATTCTTCCTCTAATGGTGAATATATCATTTATAATTTTCTAGATATCATCTGAGTACAAATCGATTAAAAAAAAAACAATTTCGTTGAAGAGCTGCACGTTGAAGAATATTAACAGTGGTTTATTTTCAAAAAGATGACAAGATTTTAAGACAGTACTAGCCTTCCTTCGGTGAAATTTGAAAAGCACTTGCATGAAATTAATAGGCTGTCATAAGAATTAATCTGTAGATTTTTTTGCTCTCATTTTATTACTAGATTTGCAGACCGAACTTTGGAGATCTTAGGACATATACGTATCTTGTATCTGGATTTCCTCTACCAAATTAAGTATTTAAAATTCTTTTGTTAATACCACATTCCCAGGTAACTCAAATTAATGTATTCGTGTCAGCAAGAAGCATCCCTGGTGGTAGATTTTCATGATGTCACTGGCACATTGGTTACTGTAGTTCTTCCATAAATTTTTCGCCAAGTGAAATATCTTTTGAAATAGCTTTCGACGATCCTGCAATCGAGAACAATTAAGGAAATGTGAAATGAGAGAGTATACTTCCTTTGAGAAAAAAATTGCACTTGACACCCATCTTCTCGCCCTTCAAAGCAGGAGTAGTTTTCTCCACTAATAGAAACGCTACTTCATCAGTTGCTGCTCTATCAATACTGCCCCTGTGATAGAATAACCCACTTGAAAAACATGACAAGTATCTTTCCAAGGTTGGATTCACTAAGAAGAAACTTGCGGATTATACAGAATTTTCACAAGGATCTTAGATGGCTGGCTTGTCATGCTTGTTGTCTCTAGTTGATGTAATCAACTTATCCTCTTCTCAGGTAAAGGGGAAAAGTGGTGACTTTTCACCAATATGTTCGAAAATAATGAGTTTCCTGAGTGATCGTGACAACTTTATTGTTGCAGTCTACTATTTGCATAAGGCTGAATTTCCGCAACTCTGAGTCAATACCCTCTGAGCCAGGAGTTTTGTTTGACTTCAGCAATTTTATTTCTACGCACACCTCTTCTTTTAGCGGCTGAGAACTCAGAGGAACTGACAAATTAGTGGTCGAAAGAGCCACCTGGATACTAAAATCAGTGGCGGTGACGGGATTCAAGTACTCACAACCTTCTTTCTCGTTCTATTTACCTCTGGCGTCTCTTATCGGGGTCTATTATAAACTATCATTTCTTTTGTCTAAGACAGGGTTGGATCTGCTACAGACTTAATTTTCAAAAGTTAATGAACTTTTCTACAGATGAAATAGCTATCATCCTTCTTGAATATATCTTATCATTCTTGACATTTCTTTTGTTGCATTTCCCGGAAACTGAACGAGGTAAGTTATTAGAGAGGATAGTTCTATATTTGTTTTCGGTATTTATATTCTTTGGTAGTTGAATGTGGTATCTATCTGGCTGATCAAAGCAGTTGCTGCACTTAGACTGTTTGGGCTTGAAAAATGAAACTGAAGCTCTGTGAAGATCATTAGGTAGTCTGAATCAAATCTTGCCATAATGAATTGTGCTTAGATATGCCGCTTAACATCACGAACGGACAAACACGGAACCAATCATCTTTGTTTTATGGTCGTCAGAAGAACTCCGAGGAACTTTCCCACGATTTTTATGGCAAAACGGTGAGTTGATAATGGGAGGTTTTTGTTACAGCTGAAATCTATAACAACTGGGTTCACGTTTAGCTTCCCATGTCCAAACTTGATTAATTTCTCTTTCAAGCTTAAAAGATATTTTTGAAAAATACAAAATTGTTCTATTATTTATGAAAGCATTTTTTAACTTCTGCAAACAACCTGTTTGGCATCGAAAAAAAAAATAGAAGATGTAACTATGCTGTCTAGCTGCAGTCTCAACAGCTGGACAGCATGCCTCTACATCTCCTAAAGTCGCTCTCCCACCTCCAGTCTGTTTTAATTATTAAATTAATAATTGATAGTGAACACTGATAGTACTTAAGAAATTAAATAATTTTGAATAATAAACATAATCAGTTTCTAAATGATCCATGAATGAATGTGATTAGAAAGAAGTACAATAAGGCTATGCAAAAATTTTTGAGGAATTTAAGACTAGAACCCCAGCTGCAGATTTCATTTAATTCTATCGTTCATTTAAGTGAAAATTATTTTGAAAACTTAATTACTAAATTGGTTAATCACTTGAAATTAACAGAAGTTATGTCCCAGACCTCAAATAAGGCGTTCAAGGATGCAGGCTAAGCAATTTTATATTATTTTCACTTTAACAAGCAGTAATTGAATGAAATCGGTAAAAAGTGGTTCCATCAACTTCTCATTAATCACTCGTTCAAAATCATGAATGATCTTAAATATTTTTGTTAAACTATTTATTTTGTAATTTACAGGATATAATCATTAATTAATTGTCACGCTAGAGATAGCTATGAAAAAAACAGTATTGGTGGGATAATAAGAGTAGCAGCAATCATGGCAAGAAGAGAAAGGAGTAGCTGTGGTGATGGCAGTCGTTATGGGAGTAATCTTGTTAGTATCGGTCTTGTAGGAGGTGCCATAGTAAACAATATGCTATAACTAATACCGTGACTAGAAGTAGTTGCAGTAAGGATGAGAAACTCCGTTTAGGGGAGGAGTGACAACACTGGTAATATTTGTGATATGAGTAGAAGTTTTTGTGGCAGCAGTAGTCATGGTAGGAGCAGTTGTGATAGAATTGCGAATGGTAAGCAGCAGCGGCAGCAGTAAGGCAGGATGCATTTTGAAAGACCCTTTCTGGTTCAGACGCTTTTTGTAAAGCTAAACTCCACCAAGTTTCACATCTTAATTTAACTAATGCGTAGTTGTATTAATCCAATAGCTTTTTATAATTTTTAGTGATTAATAGAAAATCATTCAGAACAAATCTATAAATGATGATACATTGAAAGAAATACAACACAGGCAAAGCTAGGGGGAGGGTATCTGAGGGGTCCAATGGATGCACTTATAGGGATGACATCACCCACTCAGTTCCTTGGGCGTCCAAGTTGCCCATTGCCCACAAACAATTTCTACAGTGGAAAATTCCGTAAGAGGGCATGCGGCTCTTTCCTAAGGCAGCACTAGAGCGCTGCCTCTGAAAAAAGATCCTTTTCTTCGTTTTTATTGCCATTCATTGGATACTTTCAATAAAAACCTTTCAGGCAAATAATCACTAACCGCTTAAGCATAAGCACAACTGCTTTGAAATCAAATATTGATTTTATGGTTAAATTGGCACACTAAATTAATCAAATGTCAAGTATATATATTTTTAAGTAATGAGTAGGTTGAACACCGAATACCAACACAATTTAATATATCAATTAGATATTGATTAAAATCTTTTAGGGAATAAGCATTCAATTCTGCTCCCTGAATAAAGCTGATTGCTTGACTATCATACTGAATATTGCCATACTTGAAAATCATTTATTCTCACTGAATGATGACAAAACAAATATTAAGGTTTCAAAAGAAACTTTTGCACCCAAACCAAAGATCGAATCAGGTGTACCAATCTAGTGGCATCAATTGGGGGGATGCATGTGCCCCCTGGATTTTGCCTCCCCCTATTTCCGGAGAAAAATACTTTTTCTGAGAATTTTCATTGAAAATAGCTTGTTTTTGGTATTTTTATTGGGAAATTAAAAAAAAGATAAATATCCTCACCAAGGTTTTGAAAAAAAAAATCCTTCCCTCCCCTATTTTTGTGAAATAAAACAAATTTTCCAATTAGAGTTGGGATTTCCCACCCTCTAAATTTTGACAAGTACCTTTTTCGCTTTTCAATTTAAAAAGCAAAAGAAGACCAAAAATCCCTAGCCCCCAGATTTTGAAAAATACTTTTGTATCTCCATTAAAACTGAAGAATCCCTGCATTTATGTGATTTGGCAACTCTGGATCGGATTTAAACGTGCTATTTTTGGAGAATTGTATTCTTTACCTAGAAAATCTAATTAGATTCCTAGAAAATCTTTTCCTAGATACTAAATATTTAGAGTAATATTCTTAATTTTAAATGAACCGTCAGTACATATTTCAGATAGCTTACATGAATTATTTATTTTCAGTTTTTTATGGATATTTTGCCGTGCAATTCAGAGTTAATTATTTTCAAAGTAACTAGGTCAAAGTGAGGGAATTCCAACATACAATTACCCATGGACTGTTTAGAAAGTAAAAGAACACAAAAACAGTTGTTAATACACTTGAAAATAATGAGTAATAAGAGTAGTAATCTAGGTTATACTTTGCGGAGACATATAGCAATCACCATGTTACTTGCGGAGACATATAGGAATTTCAACGTTATTCTATAGAAGCTCTTCACCTTTTCAAAGAGAGTGAGTATCCTCTCACATGGCCTTATACTTCTACTACTTTATGTTCCATCTTGTGCTAGTTAGGACCTTGCATAATATGTTATGAAGGACAAGTTTTCTGACATAATTTACGTAGACTAAATTTCTACTTTATGATATATATATTGTATATATGTCTTCCGTGTCAGAAAACCAGTGGTAAACCCGTATCAGAAAACCAGCGTGTCTTGTTTAGCTGCCAATATATTCAATTAATTTTTGTATATATTCAAGTTTCAGATTAGAATTTTCTACAGTTTGATAGTTCATTCAATCTACTAGTATCAATATTTTTGCAAGAATTTACATAGATATGGAATATTCTAAGCGACTTCTGATGAGTAAAATTTTCTCATTATTATAATAAAAAGAAATCTATTTTTTTGTGTCTCGTCATTTAGTTAGGGAAGAATTTCCTTCCTTTCTTACGCTTTTTTTACACCGCGTTGTTAGCTCTTTTAAAAAGTATTTCACTAAATATTCAAAACAGGGTCAGTCAGTTTCGCTATAATAAAAAGAAATCTATTTTTTGTCTGGTCATTAAGTTAGGGAAGAATTTCCTTTACCTTCCTTTCTTACGCTTTTTTTTCACCGTGTTGTTAGCTCTTTTAAAAAGTATTTCGCTAAATATTCAAAACAGGTCAGTCAGTTTCGCTATAATAAAAAGAAATCTATTTTTTTGTCTCGTCATTAAGTTAGGAAAGAATTTCCTTTACCTTCCTTTCTTACACTTTTTTTTCACCGTGTTGTTAGATCTTTTAAAAAGCATTTCGCTAAATATTCAAAACAGGGTCAGTCAGTTTCGCTATAATAAAAATAAATCTATTTTTTTGTCTCGTCATTGAGTTAGGGAAGAATTTCCTTCCTTTCTTACGCTTTTTTTCACTGTGTTGTTAGCTCTTTTAAAAAGCATTTCACTAAATATTCAAAACAGGGTCAGTCAGTTTCGCTATAATAAAAAGAAATCTATTTTTTTTGTCTCGTCATTAAGTTAGGGAAGAATTTCCTTCCTTTCTTACGCTTTTTTTTCACCGTGTTGTTAGCTCTTTTAAAAAGCATTTCGCTAAATATTCAAAACAGGGTCAGTCAGTTTCGCTATAATAAAAAGAAATCTATTTTTTTGTCTCGTCATTAAGTTAGGGAAGAATTTCCTTCCTTTCTTACGCTTTTTTTCACCGTGTTGTTAGCTCTTTTAAAAAGTATTTCGCTAAATATTCAAAACAGGGTAAGTCAGTTTCGCTATAATAAAAAGAAATCTATTTTTTTGTCTCGTCATTAAGTTAGGGAAGAATTTCCTTTACCTTCCTTTCTTACGCTTTTTTTTCACCGTGTTGTTAGCTCTTTTAAAAAGCATTTCGCTATATATTCAAAACAGGGTCGGTCAGTTTCGCTATAATAAAAAGAAATCTATTTTTTTTGTCTCGTCATTAAGTTAGGGAAGAATTTCCTTTACTTTCCTTTCTTACGCTTTTTTTCACCGTGTTGTTAGCTCTTTTAAAAAGCATTTCGCTAAATATTCAAAACAAGATGAGTAAGTTTCGCTATAATAAAAAGAAATCTATTTTTTTTGTCTCGTCATTAAGTTAGGGGAGAATTTCCTTCCTTTCTTACGCTTTTTTTTCACTGTGTTGTTAGCTCTTTTAAAAAACATTTCGCTAAATATTCAAAACAGGGTCGGTCAGTTTCGCTATAATAAAAAAAAGAAATCTATTTTTGTCTCGTCATTAAGTGGCTTTTTCAAAATTGAGTTATGAATTAACTTACGAACTATGCCTGAACTGGGCACTTTAATTGTTACGAACTGGGCACTTTAATTGTTGATATGGAAGGAGAAAAAGTTCCTCGCTTAGAATGATTTATTTAGTCCAGGTTAACTGCTTGTGTCATTTTTTCAACTTTTGGGGGTTTAGTACTGTGATGTTCGTAATTTGGGTATATAAGTTTTAAAAGCTTTGCATAAAAAAAATATATAATTGTCAACTTTTCGTGTTTGATACTATGGAATTGAAGACCCAATGCCCTCTGTTAATATTCTGAATAAGTAAGAATTGAGCTAGCTAATTAAATTGCATCATTTTTTCAACTTTTGGGGGTTTGATAGTGATATTGAAGGGGGGCAGTACCCTTCCGTATGCTAAATAGTTTGAAAACTGAAAATGATTTTTATTTTAGAATACCGTTGATCAATCATCGCAGCAAAAACGTGCAAAATTGAATGAAGCCCACGACAACGCTGAGACAGGAGTAATCAAACCATTAAATTCAGTCAAGCCAAGTGCAAGCTCTGCACAAACCTCTATGCAACCTGGTAGAAAATTTAAGAGGGAATGGATGCTTTCATATAATGCTTCAGTCTCATCTGGTCAAGCTCAGGAGGACACTCCTCTTCATGCTTTGCCAGGGACTTCAGATGTACAAGTGCAGTCAGAATTTGTAAATGTATATAAATTTTTGTCTTTCCGTATTTTCAAAAATAAGACAAATTTTCTCAAGTGCGTAACTTTTGATGAGTAAAACTTAAATTTGTTTCTAAACTATTCTATAATAATCCTATTTCATTTTGTTTCATTACCATTAACCAAATTAGCAGCATATAAAAGAGTGGTTATAACACAGAAGTAGCAAATAGCTTATCATACTTTTCTATAGATCTATAAAACCTTACCTGTAATTTTCTCTTTGAAGCAAAATGTTTTCTAATGCAAAAATCCATTATTTCATTAAACAAACTCTATATATAAACAAATCACTATTTCACAGTTGACAACTGAACAACCGTTCTTAAACTGGGATATGTTTTTGCACTTAGCTTTGCGCATATTTAATCCTTTATCAAAATAAGCCATCGGGAAGGTTGAATATTAATCCGACAGGTATAATTTGAATGTTAATCGCTCGTTACAAAATGGGTTTCAAATAACCGGATGTTTTTTCTTAGATGAAGGGATATTAACACAGGAAAAAGGATTCTTAATAATTTAAAATGTGACAACGCAGTGTTACCAAAAACATTATTTGGGCGAGACCGTTTTGGACATTTCGGCGAAACAGTTAGAGACATTTTAAAAGATGATTTTAAAATATGTTTTCGAAAAGGATTTGAGGCTGAAACTCTAGGGTCGTTATAATACACAAGTTCTATTTGAACAGTGTTGTGAAGTCCTCTACCCCAACTCGAAAGGGCTCCGATCCTCCTACCCCAAAGGAAGCTCCAGGTCCCCAAAGGTCCTCCCCAGGGCCCTAAAAAAGGACCATCCAGCTCTCATTCAGGTAAACATACAACTAAAACGAACATGATTTTTTCAACTTTATGAAATAATGCTTATTTCACATAGAAAATAAAACCTGTTTTCCACAGATTAATGAAATAGCACTGCCGTTGTATGATGAAACATCAGAATTTACAGGACAAATACTATCACCGCCAATGGAGTTCAGAGACGAACCTGCATTAGTTGTAGATAATATGGAATGGCAAGGGGGTTTCCTTAGCGATGTTTTTTTGGGGGACATAGCTAGCCTAGACGATTTAACTTGTGATATTGATATGATAGAGGATCCGGACTGGGTAGATAGATTTATGCATGAACATTTAGGCGATGTTACTAGTGCAAGTGAACCGGGTCCTCATAAAGAAATTACGTGGCAGGACAATACAGGCTGGCTTGATCAATTGTCCCCAAATACCTTGGAATATGTACTAAGGGACCTCATGCCATCTCCAACCATTGCAGTTGAACAGACCGGGGGTATTGACAATTCTATGTCACCCCCACCATTTCGCTTAATGATACAGCAACAACAATGCAAATTGTTGGGCCTAATTCTTCCGGGGACATTTTTGATGACAACTTTACTATTAGTGAATTGGATCCTGTACAAATAGGTGCAGGACATGAAAATAGTGCTATTTCCTCGGAATTACGTGAATTTTATTTGTTAGAGTCTGCTCTAAGTCACATACAAACATATAGGGTAGATTTTAACCCTCCCGAGGAAAACGTGGTTGACGGGAGCATTATTTTAACTGACCCTGTGAATGTTCTCCATAGCTACATCGACAGAATTCGAGCGCAAATGGAGATTCAGATTCAGAAATGGGGGGGGGGG
>JAQQPU010000645.1:7673-32383 GCA_029168905.1 Artemia sp. Kazakhstan ARC1039 | reverse complement strand
CTCTCTCTCTCTCTCTCTCTCTTTCTTTCTCTCGTCTCTTTCTGCGCTTTCAACGCCTCTTAACATCTCTCCCTCCGTCTCCCTTCCTATCTCTTTCTTTATTTCTTTTCTTTGCCCTGTCTCTTCTGGTGTTCAGCTCTCTCCTTTCCCTCCCTTTTATTACCCCCGTCTCTCACTTTCACACCTCTCTTTTTTATGTTTCGCCCATCTCTCTCCCTCTCCATTCCCCTTACCCAAGCATCCTTCCCTCCCTCTCTATGCCTCTCTCTACCTTTTCTCACTTCTGCTCTTCTAACATTCTCTTTTTTATTGGCTGAAGGAAGGATACTATAATGGTAATATTTTGCCCAAGATCTGTAGCCCCAAATTGGCCTACTGTTTTTTAGTTGAAAAGAACCCCCTGCCTGACGATTTATTCCAAAATCTTCGCGCTTTTTTTTCAGCAACTGAAACACCAAAAAAGAAACATTTCCTTGCCCGTTCTGATAAGCAAATCCTATGAATTTGAACGAACAAGAGCTGTTATTTGATAAATAATTTGAGCGTGCCTATATTGAAAATAAATATACTGCATCCCACAAAATTATCTGAATCGTCAAGAAGAGCCAATCTGTTTATGAAGCTTTCCCTATCTAGTTTATATGATGGATTTGAAATCTGTAGTTTGGAACACTTCTGGCACTGACACTTAGAAAGAGAAATGGCATACCTATTTTACGACAATAAACCGGTAGAAAGATTTCTCCCACTGACAGACTTGACCTTCAATAGGAAATCGCTAGTAATTGTAAAAAAAAATAGGCAATAGAAGATGATGTTTAAAGATTGACACAGGGACGTATGAACAGTTTAATCTTGCTACAAGGTAAAATAAGTATATGGATAGAGTTTTATTTAAATTGAAGCTCTCAAAACAAAAGGCAGGGCTTTTTGCGACCCACTGAACGAGAAAAAAACGGTTCTCTGAACCGGTTTTTATCTCTAAACCGGTTTGCCAAATTAAAATTTTCCCTTTTTCGTCCTTGTTTAGTCTTTATCTTCCTATGTTTCCTTCTTTAGCGTTTATGATAGATTTGAAATCTGTAGTTTGGATCATTACCGGCACTGACACTTAGAAAGAGAAATGGCAAACCTATCTTATGACAATAAATCGGTTGGAAGATTTTCCCACAAGCTGGTCCTTCAATAGGAAATTGCTCGTAATTGTAAAAAATAGGCAATGGAAGACGATGCTTAAAAATTGATACCAGAATATCTGTAAGTTTGTATATTACAACAAGGAAAGATAACAAGTAGGGTTTTATTTCAAGACATATTGAACCAGCAATTTAAAAAAGAGTTGGAACTCTAAACCCGTTTTCCAAATTACTAATTCGTCTTTTTTTGTATCTTTCTAGATTTCCTTCGTTAGCCGATTTGATATATGTATATTAGAACATTTCTGGCACTGACACTTAGAAACAGAAATGGCACATATCTTTTACGGTAGTATAGCAGTTGAAAGACTTTTCTGCATTGACAGACATGTCGTCCAATAGTAAATTTGTGGTAGTTAGAAAAATAGGAAACAGAAAATGGTGTTTAAGGATTGATTCTAGTATCCCTGTTAAGTTCAATCTTACTAGAAGGAAAAATGATTGTGATCAGACCTTTACTTAAAAAAAAGTAAAGATAAAGAATATATTGAAGTCATGTTGTCCTTTAACTAGTCAGCACTATTGCGCTGTCTGTAATTAAACCTATGACCATGATTATGCGCTGCCTACGAGATTGCTGGTAATCTCGACCAGCTTAAAACAAAATGAAGTCTCTAAACCGGTTTTTTTAATCTCGGTAAAATTTACATTTAATCTTCAAAGTAGGACTAAAAACAAGTATTAGTTTATTCACTTATTTTTCTAAGAAGGAAAACAAACTTTCACTCTAAAGCATTTTCGTGAGCTCTCTAAAAGCTATAATGAAAGAATTTCATTAAATTTTTCAAGTATATTTTCACCTTTTCCGGACTTGCTCTCACTAATAAGAGTTAACTTTCTCGTTAAGGACGAGATTGCAAGAAGGAAAATTTATGACTGGTTTCTTATTTCTTGAAGTTATTTTTGGGAAGAAACGAAATACCTTAAAGTCAAAATAATATCTTTTGTTTTTTTGTCTCAATAAAAAGTTATAAAACGATAGATTTAACAGAGATTTTAGTTTTGATTTCTACATATGTTTTTAACCTTTTCTTGATTTAGTCTCATGAATAAGAGAATGAATTTTTCTCATAAATGACACGATCGTAATCAAGGAAGAAATCTAGGAAACATTTTTTGTTTCTCCTGTAATTATCAAACAGTTCGTGGTAACGAACTGTTTGATAATAGAAGCGAAGCGACTAAATAGTAAATTAACTCTAAAAAACAGAATTTTGACACCAATCGATATATCAAAAGAATTGGCTTATTATTCTGATTCCGAACATATAAGTTTGAAAAAGTTTCTCAAAAAGATCGGAGGGCAACTAAGCTCCTTCCCACGCCTCTTTCCCCCCAAAATCTATAACCATGCTTTTGGATACCTATAACTATGCCCAATAACTATGCCTTTGGAGATAAAATGACCCAGGAGAAAGGTCTTTAAGTTATAAAATTTGCCCATTGTTTACGTAAAATATCTGTAATTGGGAAGTATGTATACATTTTTCGGTTAGGGGTGGGGCAATTTTTTTATGGGGGGGGGGGAGTCAAACAGGAAGAATTGTCCATTGGGGAGCAAACTTAAATGGGGTGAACGTTTCAGGGGAAATTTTACACTTGGAGAATTTACCAGAGTTCCTATACGAAATTGTTTTTATATGTCTTGCTTTCTCTTTGACGACTGAATTTTACGCGTTAAGATGTTAAGAGTAATTGTCTGGGGTAAATAAAAACCGGGATTGAATGGTCTAGAAGATATTTCCGTGGGGAAGGCAGTAGCGTAATTACGTCAAAATTCTGGGGGGGGGCAAAGTTGGAGCCAATTTTCCCAAATCAAGTGGAAATGACTGTAAAAACTGAAAAATGTGCCAATTGGTGACATTAAAGCACTATATGGTATTATAAAAGTACTATAAAGATACTTTATATTACTATAAAGGTAAGTGTATACAAAAGTAAACTGATCGGTTTCTGTTGATGCTTGGATTATGCCGGCTTATCTCAGTTTTGACAAGACTTTTGAAGAAACTAAATTTCATCTGGTGGAAGGGTGGACTCGGGTTTGAAGGGAGAGGGCGAACCAAGATTTGGGAGGAACAATCGCCCACCCTGCCCCATAGCAAATTACGCCCCTGGGAGAAGGGAGGATTTTTCCGTGGAGGTGGAGCCATATTTCCTGGGAAAATTTTTAAAACGATCAGAAATTAAATAAAAACCAGTTTCTTCAACTGAAAGTAAGGAGCAATATTACAACTTAAAACGAACAGAAATTATTACGTATATGAGGCCCCTCATATATGTAATAATTTTGTTCGTTTTAAGTTTAAATGTTGCTCCTTACTTTCAGTTGAAAAAAACTTGTTTTTTTTATTGAATTTTAGGAAGAAATGAACCTTCTTTCTATTAAAGAACAGTATTTTAATTGTCTAATTACGGATTATAGCTTTAAAACTAAAATTTATGAAATATTTTCTTTGTAACCTTTATTTCTATCCTTTTTCAGTTTTAGTGAAACTAAAAACAGAATGAAACTTTTTCAACAGCAAATTTGTAAGAAGACACCTAATAACCAGTTTTGTTTGTCCTGCAATTTATTTTTTAGAAAAAAATGAACCTTCTTACAATTAAAGTGCTGGTTTATGTTTGTTTTATTATACATTTAGTTTTTAAATTAAAAATTTAAGAGATATTTTTCATTCTATTGTAATTAATACCAGAAATTAGCTGGGTTTCTATGGCAAAATTCAAAAAGGAGAAACGAATGAAAACAAGCGGTGCTAATTGGAATAGGTGGCATTCCCCAGTGTATCACTACCCCATAAATTAAAAAAATACCCTTTTCTCCTAGTTCTATGGCTATCTACCTTAGTTCTGCCCTAGAATGGATGGATGGATGATGGACTATCTATCAACAAGTGAAAATAACATTAATTATATACAATTCTGAAAAAGGCTTATGCCAGTTTTGCCTCTCACTCAGAATATATGTTTTGGCTTTTTCTCAAATTGGCCCATGGCTTGATGGCAACTTAATTTTAAATCTAAATGAACGGATGGTTCGCATTTAGTGTTTATAATTGGATAATAAGAACTTTCTTGTTAACCCCAAAGTTTTAACCAGGAAAACTAGCGATACCCTTTGTTTCTTCTGCAATTATTTTCAGGAAGAAATAAAACTTCTTACGACTAAAGTGTTGTCTTTCATTCCCACCCTTTAATACCCTTTTTGGTATTTCCATTGAGAGAAGATACACAAAAAGACAAAATTTCCCCCCTCCCCACCCATATTTCGAAATGTATTCCACTCCCCTTACCCTCCCCCTCCCCAAAAAATGGTGAACTGACACCACTGACGACTACTTTTTTTCTCCTGCAATTATTTTTTGGAATGACTACATTTGACTATTACACTACTTTTGGCCATTTTTGAAATTATTGCTAATTTCTAAATAATTTTTTTATTACTGCTTTTGTAGTAGTAAAACTGTTGTTTCTCCTGCAATTGTTTTTAGGAAGACATTAAGCAATTACAAGTGCTGTCTTTTATATATTTAAATAATAATTTAAGATTAAAATGGTAGAATTAAGAAATATTTTCATGTTTAATTTGTAAAAAAAAAATTGTCCTTTTTCACATTTACTGCTTATAACAGGAGAATAAGAACTTAGTTTTTAACCCCAAAATAGCAACAAGGGAAACTAGCGGTAACTTTTGTTTATTCCGCAATCGGGCGCCCATATTTTATTCGGGCGCCCATAAGCTGAATTCCAGAGGGGGCAAACCGCATCTAATTGGCATTTTTACTGCTATATGATAGAAATCTCAGAACAAAAATATAAAAATAAGGCAGTATCATTCAGCCAGGGGGGGGGCAGGAGCCCCCCCTCTGCCCCCCCCCCATATTGGCGCCCATGTCTGCAATTATTTTCAGGAAGAAATGAAACTTTTTACGACTAAAGTGTAGTTTTTCATTTGTTTGATTAAAGATTCAGACGTTGAATTGAAGTTTTGGAGCTCTTTTCTCTTTCTAAACTAAGCCTCAAAGTTTGACAGATAAAGCTTGTTCACTCAAAAGAACTAAGGCCATTAAAAGGAATGTTTTCAAATTTGTTTTAGGTTTTGAAGTGAGATTGGCTAAGTTATGAAATTTTGAAAGACTTCCATGACGCAGAAAAGACATTTTTATTTTAGGATTTGTATATTTTGCCACAGGAAAAATGAGAAACCTTAGAGAGCCCCCAAGTTAAACGCTCTAACAGGTTAAAAAGAAAGACAGATTGTCTAACACGGAGTGTTTTGAATTAAATATAAATGCTAAATACTTGAAAAATATACTTACATAGTATCTAAAAATGCTAGCCAAAAACATTTAAGTATTTAATTACTCTGACCAAAACTTTATATCAGGTATTGTCTCTTTTATTTCAGACGTGCTTCGAATAAGAAATGTTATTATAGTTTACAGTAAAAAGCCACTCAGGTGGAATCTAATCTGTGTGGACATTTTTTTCCTTGAATTTTTTTTCTGTGAATAAAGATGAGGATTAAACCTGTTCAAGGCAGTAATTGTAGTTTCAGGTTCATTTTCAGTAACAAAAGTACCTTATGCGTTTTAAAATCCAACAGGTATCTCGTATAAATGAAAATGCACTCTCTTGCTGAGAAACGTCATTTTACTGATGCTGATGATTCAACTTAAGGCTACTACTCCAAAAAACTCTAGGTTACAACTCAACTCAACTAAAGGCTGTTCAACTCTGTCTCTGGATTGAAATAGATCAAGAGATGCAGTTTAACAGATGTAGTTGAAACACACAGTTGAAACACAGTTGAAGTTGAAACACACATTTGAAAGAGCAGCAGAACCATTTGAGTCAGTATTACTATCATCCATCAAACTAAGTCCATCAAAAATTGGATTGACAATCTGTCGAAGAGTCATGCATCTATCTTCCAAATATATCTTGGCTGTATTATTGTTTATATTATAATTTTGATCATTAACCAATGACTTATGTGTCGTTTTACAACCATGACAGACAAGCACTGCAGACTACAGTACTACTAATTAGCTGAACAGACAAAGGTAAATAGCATTACCACCAGCCATCATTCTAAGTTCCTCGTGAAAGCAACTTACCGGCTTTCAAAAAGCATTGCCATATTTAAATATATTTGCTTTAGATTTATTTCTATTTTAATTTTATTTTTGTTTTGTTTATAATAAGGATATTTTCATTTATTATTTTGTGAAGTGTATTGTGTATTAACCATGGCCCAGTAGGGCTTTTAGTGTTAATAAATCATATCATATCATATCATATAATATTTAAATGCTAAATAGTTATTCTTAGCGCTATTTATAAATACTTCAGAACAAAGTGTTCAGAAATTTATTTTAAATACTTTAAAAAGTGTTTAAATGCCAATCTAGATAATGGTCTTTAAATACCCTTACAGTACTACCAACAAGCTAAGCAGATAAAGCTAAATAGCATTGCCATCATCCATCATTCCATCATACTCCATCATCCACTAAGTTAATCACATAAAGCCATACTTAATTAAATATTGCCATATTGCCGCTCAGATACATTTTCAAATTTAAAAAGTATTTAAATGTTAGTCAGAAATTGCTTTTAAATACTATTACAATACTGCAAACAAGCTAAACAGAGAAGGCTAAACAACATTACTATCATTCATGATCCTAGGTCCATCAAAAAGAGCCATATTTAATGATTAACAATTATTTTAAGTCCTATTTATAAATACTTCAGGAAAAGTGTACAGATAAGATACATTTTCAAATGTATTGCACATGTGGGAGATTTCAGAGCCACCTGAGAGTGCGCTGTGACATCTGGATGGAGAACGGCATTTGGGAGGTGAGCGTAAGTAACCTTGAGTTGCTAAAAAAATATTCCACCAAAGTCCTTCTATCCGACGGAGCTGTTTTATCTGGCAGACGTCTATCATATTGAGGGTTGTCAACTTAAGGGGCCATGTTTCTGCTGCATAGAGCAGGACCGAGCTTACGGGTGCTTTATAAATTCGCATCTTCGTGCGCCTAGATATGTGCGGCGTTATCCAGAGAGCGTTGAGCCTTCCGACGATAGAGGAGGCTTTTAACATTCGACAGAGTACCTCCTCATCTATGGAGCTATCACTGGACAGCACGGAGCCAAGATAAGTGAAATTTCTTACAACTTCAACAGACGTTCCGCAGACAGTTATGTTCTCG
Source organism: Artemia sp. Kazakhstan ARC1039 (assembly GCA_029168905.1). NCBI lineage: Eukaryota > Metazoa > Arthropoda > Branchiopoda > Anostraca > Artemiidae > Artemia > Artemia sp. Kazakhstan ARC1039. The sequence goes on along the minus strand of JAQQPU010000645.1, from coordinate 24,960 downwards.
GGGGGCAGGACAGGGCTTGTAGGCTCAATTGCCATTATCTTAGTTTTGAGGCAGTTGATTTTCAGCCCCACTTTTGCTGCCTCTTCCTGTAGGACTTCGAGCGCATCAGTCAATTGGTCAATTGAGTCGGCAACGAGAGCAAGATCATCTGCGGAATCGGCATCCGACAGAACCCGATCTCAAAACTGCAGACTGAAGGGCAGACGATCCGTAATTCGTGTCATGGCATAGTCTATGATGCAGTTGAAAAGTTCCTGGGCGGCAACACTCCCTTGGTGGACACCGGTTTTGATACCGAATGTCGTGCTCCGTTTGCCGTTGACTTGAACACAGCTCTCTGTCTCTTCGTAGAGCTTCTCAGACAGCTTCCAGTATTTGTCAGGCATCCCAGTAAATCGGAATATTGGTCAGAACGAGTTGCGATCCACCGAGTCAAACACACTCTTGAAGTCAAAAATGGTTAAGTATGCTTTCCTCCCAAATTCTTATATCTTCTCAATTAGGTGGCACATAGTAAAGATCTGTTTTACAGTGGACCTCCCGGGCATAAACCCAGCCTACTGGACTCTCCTTTTTCTTTGAAGAATATTCGTGAATCTATCCAGCAGGGTCATAACAAATAGCTTTCCAGGCACTTAAAGAAGCATTATGCCTCTGTAGTTAGAACAGATTCTTTTGCTCCCCTTTTTCTTCCAGAGGGGCAGGAATATGCCAGTTCGCCAGTCATTCGGGTTCCATTCGCCACACTACAGAGAACATCATCTGGAGCCAAAGTAGCAGAGCCGGTCCGGCATACTTCAGGAGCTCAGCGGATATCCCGCATATGCCTGCCGCTTGTTGTTCTTCAAGGGATTTATTGCTGATTGGATTTCTGCAGGCGTGAAAATAGCTCCTGAGTCACTTGTCAGCAGTTTCTCGGTGCGGGTGGCTAGGCTGGTGAGTTCCTGGTCTGTCTGCGCTACAGCTTCGGAATTGAGGAGGCCTGAGAAGTGGTCTTCATCGGCTTGCTATCATTCTTTCAAAAATTATTGCCATATTAAGCGCTAAAAAAATATTTTAAGTACTGTTTAAATATAATTTAGAATTTGGCTTTTTGGCAAAAGTTTCTTTTTTGCATTGTTGTTGTGTGTTTTAAAATAAATTCTCTCTCTCTCTCTCTCTCGCTCTCGCTCTCTCTCTCTCTCTCTCTCTCTCTCTCTCTCTCTCTCTCTCTCTCTCTCTCTCTCTCACTCTCTCTCTCTCTCTCTCTCTCTCTCTCTCTCTCTCTCTCTCTCTCTCTCTCTCTCTCTCTCTCTCTCTCTCAGACATATTTTTCAGACATAAATTAAAATACTTTGAAAGTATTTAAATACTTATCTAAATAATTGTCTTTAAATATTTAAGTACTTTATAAAAGTATTTAAATCCTTGTCTAAATAACTGTCTTTAGATACTCTTACGGTGTTACCAACTAGCGAAACAGATAAAACTAAAGTTAATTATTACCATCCATCATTCTAGGTTTACCACAAAAATCACTTAACGGCATTCAACGATCTTTGCCATATTTAAATACTAAAATAAAGTATTTATATCCTTCAGAAAAAAGTGTTAAAACACATTTTGAAGTACTCTAAGATGTGTTTAAATACTTATCTAAATAATTGCATTTAACTATTGTGTTAGTACTACTAACTAGCTAAACAGATAAAGATACATAGCATTGTTGTGATCCCTCAAACTAAGTCCATCACACAAGCACTTAACGACTTTGAAAAAGTTATTGTCATATTTAAATGCTAAAATAAAGTATTTTTAAGTACTGTTTATATGTACTTTCAAAAAAAAGTGTCCAGACATATTGTCAAATACTGTAAAAAAATTAAACACTTATCTATATAGTTGTCTTTAAATCTGTCTTTAAATTTGTCTTTAAACCATTTAAAAATTATTTAAAAACCTTATCTAAATAACCGGCTTTAAACACTCTTACACTGCTATCAACTAGCTAAACAGATAAAGCTAAAGAGAATTACTATCATCCATCATTCTAAGTTCGTCACAAAAAGCGTTTAACGGCATTCAAAACGTGTTGCCATAATTAAATGTGAAAAAAAGAAATTATTTTAAGAGCTATTTATAAACACTTCAGAATAAGTGTTCAGACACATTTTGAAGTACTTTAGAAAGTGTTTAGATAGTTATCTAACTAAATGTCCTTAAATACCTTTTCAGTACTACCAACTAAGTCCGCTAAGTCCATCAAACTAAGTCCGCAACAAATACTATGTTTATTTAAGTGTTTGTGCTCTTAATTTGCGAGAAATAAGAAATCTTCTAAGAAATCTTATATGCGAGTTATAAAAAATTTAAAGGACTCCAGTACTAAAATAGTCCAGTTTTACAAAATGAAATTGAAATAATATACATACAAGCACAATTTTTTTCATAAATAAAAATTGTTTTAGCAGAATGTACTTTCATCTCAATGTTTATACTCTTTTATGTACTAAAAAATGAAAAACCTTAAAAGGTATGTGAACTAAAATAGTCTAGTTCCAAGAAAAATATAAAATAAACGCAGAGAAAAGATGGTCTCATCCAATAACCCAAGTGTTCAAATCAAAGGGTGTCAGTTCTATTTTCCGACACTTTTTATGTTGATAAACTCCATTCTCAGGCTGAGAAAAGAGGATATGAGTAAATAATCAAAATATTTTCAATTTCTTTCCATGATTCTACATCAAAATGTTTTATATTTTTAATTGTTTCTAAAATGTATGCTCGCAGGAAAAGAGTTTGAGATAAATTTTCTTTTTGTTTTTTTCTTTTCACAACATAAACCCTTCTTTCTTTTCTTTTTTTTTCTTTTAATACAATAAGCCAAAATCAAATATTGGTTCCAAACCCTGAATTATTGTTTTGCATCAGCAGTAATGCCTCACTGCTTTCTGGAAGCCTCATAGCAGGATTCCCATGACACCCTGAATTCTGGAAACCTTACCTCATAGAAAGGATTTTGAAAGCCTCACAGCCTGGATTCTACAACACCCAGGATTCCCTTGACGTCATGGAAGACGCACCCCTATAAATGGGCAGGTGTTACGTCAATGTTTACATTGTGGGAAGACACGGATCTGAGAAAAAGTGGGAACCCCCCACTTTTAACTGGGGAGGACACATACGTAGGGTGTTACATAATACTTTTTGAGACTTTATTTTTTTCTTCCAATGCATTTTTCTCAGAGATCCACAATATTCTAATGATTTTTGTCCTCATTAGAACTCGAAAGGCCATATCTATCCAATAGAACTGTGCCCAAGACAGCTCGACCAGCAAAATATTTCTAATGTTCTGTTTCAGTTAATACATTATTCGAAATAACCTTTGAACGCAATGAGAGCCCCCTCGACTGTTTACTGACACAATTAAATGATTTCCGCACGAGAGCACAAGTGCCCCCAGTCCTACTGACTCTTGCATTATTAAGCACACCTGTCACTTTTCCGCACTAATGTGATCTAGAACAGTTAAGTTACATAGCAGTTGTTACTTACTTTTGGTTTTTAGATATTCCAATACGTAATTATTACGTATTGAATTTATATCATAGATCAAATGGCCCATCTTTGCAAAACTTAGTCTTAACTAGGTAAAACAGTGCATAAATTCTTCATTTTTAGTCGTATTGCACGGGTAATTGAGGAGCTTTTAAAAATATTTTTGTATTTATCGTGTGATTTTTTTAGGAAAATGACTCATTTTTGCAAAACATAACTTTAACTAGCTGAAACCGAGAGGATAAATTCTTCATTTTTAGTCATATTGGACGGGTAATTAAGGAACATTTAATATATTTTTATATTTTTGTGTCTTTTCTTAGAAAAATAGGTCATCTTTACAAAACTTGGCCTTAACTAGCCGAAAGAGAGGATAAATTCTACATTTTTAATCATAATGCACGGATAATTAAAGAACATTTAATATATTTTTCTATTTTTTGTGTCTTTTTTAGGAAAATGACCCAACTTTACAAAACTTAGCATTAACTATCTGAAAGAGAGAATAAATTCTTCATTTTTAGGCGTATTGTACGGGTAATTAAGTAACATTTAATAAATTTTTCTACTTTGTTCTTTTCTTAGAAAAAAAAATCCATCTTTGCAAAACTTAACATTAACTAGCTGAAAGAGAGGATAAATTCTACATATTAGTCGTATTGCACGGGTAGTTAAGGAACATATAATATATTTTTTCTATTTTTGTTTGTTTTCTTAGAAAAATAATCCATATTTGTAAAACTTAGCCTTAACTAGCTGAAAGAGAGCATAAATCCTTCATTTTTAGTCTTATTGCACGGGTAATTAAGTAAGATTTACTATTTCTGTCTCTATTTTTGTGTGTGTTTTTAAAAAAAAATGTCCCGCCCAAAGCACCGGAGGACGCTAGCAAGCAATTAAATCAGGCCCAAGTCACCCAATTCAACCAGGAACCTAGTGAGAATTTCCAACGGAGGGCCCTAACCTAACCATTGGAGGTTAACCAAAACGTTTCAATTCTCTTCAAGGTTAGATTTCACTCACCTCACGTCTCAAAAAATTCATTGAGCTTCTCCACCTTAACTTTTAAGCAGTAGAATGTGCTACTCCATGCAATCCACACCATAGTGGCATTATTTGACTCCTCTTCTGACATCCACGTGGCATCCCCCCCCCCCCGCATGGCACCCTGGGACATTTTCAACTTTTTCCCTCTGAAAATAAGCTTGTGAAACAAAATTAAACATTGTTTTTTTATTTGAAGAGTGGGACTTGACATTTCATTTCTGGAATGTGATACTCCAAGGCAATTCCCGCCGCAGAGAATTTAAAACATTTCTTGAACGGGCCCCACTGATTATTTTCACTGTTTTCTTTTTCTAAATTGACACCATGGTAACACCCATGCGGCTACCGTCATCAATATTATAATCGTTTTCTAACGCTTGAATAGCTCTAACGGATATAGTTTCTAACGATATTATTTTCCGACAATTCCCAACCTGTGCCACACTATTAAAGCTCTGTGGCACCCTCTAACAGCACCTCATCATCCCCAAGACACTTTCGTAATTTAAAAATTACGCATTCAATCTAGTAATTCAACTTTTTGCAAGCCAAGCCTATCACGATGCTCCTTAAAATACGCCACACCACATTATGTGACTACTCTTATGACATCAACATGGCACCTCCTTCATCACCCCCCTAAGACATATTTAACCTTTACCCTCTGAAAATAAGCCTGTGAATCTAAATTAAAATTTTTTTTTATTTGAACAGCGGGACTTGACATTTCTTTGCTAGAATGTGATAATCCAAGGATTCACGCCACAAAGAATTTAAAACATTTCTAGAACGAGCCTACTCCTTATTTCCACTGGTCTTACAAAAATTGACAGCATAGTGGCACCCTGCGAAACCCGTCATCAGCATTTTAGGCGTTTTCTAATGTTTGAATATCCCCAATGGATGTATTTTCTATTGCTATTATTCTCCAACAATTCCCATCCTCTGCCACACTATTTCTGGTCCATGGTACCCNCCAACAATTCCCATCCTCTGCCACACTATTTCTGGTCCATGGTACCCCCTAACATTGCCTCATCATCCCCAAGACATTTTCAGACATTTCTTGTTAAAAATTATGTTTCAACCCTTTGATTCAAGTTCTTTCACAAGCCAAGCCTATCGTGAGGCTCCTCAAAACACCGCAAATCACCATGTCATTATGCGCTTGGCCCCGTGACACTCATGTGGAAAACTTCATCACAACTGGAGCATTTTCAGCTATTTCACTGTAAAAATATCCCGTTAACACTAGAATTCATCATTTGAACTTAACGGAAAACCCTTAGTAATATCTCTTCTGATGAGTCCTTCCAATTGAGGCCAACGTGATACAATAACCCCCCCCCCCCCCTATGACACCCTCCGGTGAACATTATAAGAAATTACCAAATTTTTATTACGAAATACAAAATACGTGTTCCAAAACAAAAAATAATTTTTACAAAACAAAAATATATCCTAAAATATCACAAATACTTCTTACAAAATACAAAATACTTGTTACAGACTAATAATAATTCTTACAAAACACAAATACAACCTAAGAAATCATAAATTCTTCTTACTCCCGAGAAATTTCATTCATGTCAAACATTTTCCCTTCTTTGGAAAATTCAAAATCGAACTGTAACTTTTTTCTCTTCTGTGGAAAAAATTCAGAATCGAACTGGAACTTTTTTCTCTTCTATCGGGAAAAATTCAGAAGTGACGTAGAACTTTTTCTCTTCTTTAAGAAAATTCACAACTGAAGTGGATCTTAGTCTCTTCTATAGAGAAACTCAGAACTGAAAAGTAACTTTTTTTCTCTAGTTTGGAAAAAATTCAAAATCAAAGTATAAGTTTTGTCTCTTATCTGGGAAAATCCAGAACTTAACATGATCTTTTTTCTCTTCTTTGAGAAGATTCAGTCTGTGCTACCTCTTTTGATGTTTCAAAGTGCATATTGGAAATTTTTTGTTCGAAACCTGTGACCTAGAATATTTTCCTAATGTGTTGTCGTGGTTTATCTTGTCTGTGCTACCTCAGTCGATGTTTCAGAGTGCATTCTGGAAGTTTTACGTTTGAAACGTATGACTTAGGCTATTTTTGTAGTGTTGTTTCGGTTTTTTTTTTCTGTGATACCTCAGTTGATGTTTCAAAGCGCATTTTGGAAGGTTTTCGCTTGGAACGTATGACTTAGAATGTCTTCGTAGTGTTGGATCGTGGTTTATCTTGTCTGTGCTACCTCAGTTGATATTTCAAAGTGCGTTTTGTAAGTTTTTCGTTTGAAACGTATGACTTATGATATTTTATTAGTGTTGCCTCGTGGTTTATCTTGTTTGTGCTACTTCAGTTAATGTTTCAAAGTATATTTTGGAAGTTTTTCAGTTGAAACGTATGGCTAAGGATATTTTTGTAGTGTTGTGTCGTGGTTTATCTTGTCTGTGCTACCTCAGTTCATATTTCAAAGTGCATCCAAAAACTTTGCGTTTGGAACCTGGTGACTAAGGATATTTTTTAGTGTTGTGTCGTGGTTTGTCTGTGCTACCTCTATTGATGTTTCAAAGTGTATTTTGGAAGTTTTCCGGTTGAAACGTATGACTTATGATATTTTATTAGTGTTGTCTCGTGGTTTATCTTGTCTGTGCTACTTCAATTTACGTGTCGTAGTGCATTTTGGAAGTTTTTCGTTTGAAACGTATAACTTAGGATATATTTGTGGTGTTGTGTCATCGTTTATCTTGTCTGTGCTACCTCAGTATATGTTTCAAAGTACATTTTGGAAGTTTTGTGTTTGAAATGTATGACTTAGGACATCTTATGTGGTGTTGTATCGCGGTTTATCTTGTCTGTGCTACCTCAGTTGATGCTTCAAAGTGCATTTTGAAAGTTTTCGGTTGAAACAAATGACTGAGGATATTTTTGTAATATTGTGTCGTGGTTTTTTCTTCTCTGAGCTATCTCAGGTGATATTTCAAAGTGCATTTTGGAAGTTTTTCGTTTGAAACGCATAAATCAGGATATTTTGTATTGTTGTGTCATGGTTTATCTTGTCTATGCTACCTCAGGTGATGATTCAAAGTGCAATTTAGAAGTTTTTCGTTTGAAACGTATGACTTATGATATTTTATTAGTGTTTTCTCGTGGTTTATATTGTTTGTGCTCCCTCATGTACTTCATTTTGATATCCTGCATCCATGGTATCAAAATACTACATACTCAATATTTTGGGAACAGCGCTAGAAACGAACACGAAGCTTGCAAGTAATATTGGAGAAAGAGGGGGCTTTGCTCTATAAGCCACTATGGGACTTATAATCTATTTAGCGTTAAGTAGTGGAGGAAATCAAAAGAGAGTATATATTGCCCGGTCATCATCTACGGTATCTGCGATATCTCGGTAGTGGCTTGTTAGATCAAGTTGAATCAGGTTGTTTTGTGGGGAGAGGAGGAATATGGAGTATGAATTTTAACATGGAAATCAGATGTCACATCTCCAATATCTCGAGAAACTCTTTGGTGATTTTTCAAAAATTTCAGTTTGTGTGGGAAAGCGGGAAGAGAAGGGGAGTTTCGAATTTTGCAAAGGAATGATACTTAAATATGCTATAGATATGATCCAACTAAAGTTTTATGCACTACAAGCCCTTATTGGAACTAGAATCTACTCATGCTTACAGCTAGGCAAATCAAAAGGCAGTTTGTTGCTCCAAACTGTGAAAGCTATCTATTTGAAATATCAAAGGAATTACTTTTGTTTCAAATTGAAATTTTCAGAAAATTTTAGAGGGATCAAGGGGACCAAAACTTTGACTTGGAGGAGGTTAACAGAACTAGAAATGTTTTCCCATTTCATCAAAACGACGTTGCATTATATAAAACAAACTCTTTTTCCTTATTTCTAAATGTTACTACATTCTAATAAAAAGGGATAATTTATCTTTCTTTCCGACAATAACTAAGTTACCAAAATAAAGGCAAAACTGTATTTTCCCTATTGCTGTTTAATTTATAATTTCTCTGTTTCAACTGTTAATGCTTAAAAATCAACTTTGAGAATTGGTTTTCCAATTTACTTTAAATCTATTTTTGTATCTCTTCCTCCTTTTTGTAGACGCAAGTAGCGATGCCTCACTGCTTTCTGGAAGCTACATAGGACTATTGCTGGAAGCCTCATAGCCTGGATTCTGCAACACCTGGGATTCCAATGATGTCATGAAAAACGCACCCTGTTTTAATTTGTGAGGTGTTCCGTCAATGTTTACATTTTGGGAAGACATCCCTAAGGATTCCTATGAGAGCCCTGTTTTAGAGGGACCTGAAATATGATTGGTCCTTATTTTAAATGATCAGGTTTTATGTCAATGTTTACATTGGGAAGAAATGCCCCTGTATTTAAAGGCATCCCTGTTTCCATGGGAGTCAGCATGTATTACTTCAATGTTTATATGTGGTTGCTATGTAATTGGGAGTTGAGGGTAGTGCTTGTCTTAATAGATTTATTGGGAATAACTTAACGACAGCACACATGTTACGTAATGACAGCGCATAAGTTGGTGTTAAATGGGGTTAACAATCCGGGTTGCAGCGGTAGCTAGCAACCTAGTAAGAGACGATCACGTCCAATGTTAAGAAATATAAAAACCCATAGTTCCTAACAAAGGAGTCAGATCAAAACAAAAAGTACACCATTAGAACCGCCTTGTCCGAAACCCCTGTATAGGAAACTTTCTGTCCCTTGGCTTGAACAGCAAGTACAGTAAAGGTCGATGAACCTTAAACCTAACATCATAGAATATCCAAGATAAAACATCACAAGAAAGTTAAAAATACAATTTTATACGATCCTAGAAATCGCTATCTCTAAATTTTGATTGGATGTGTTTGGGGAAATGGTGGGGTTAAAGGGGGTTACTTACCCTCCAATCACTTTCGAATATTAAAGAGGGCACTAGCACTTTCCATTTCCAATCGAATGAGCCCTTTTCGAAGTTTCTACGGCAACTCTTTCAATAAAAAACACCTTATATACCCCAAGGACTTAACTTCCAACCCATGTCCTGAGGGCTCTGGGGGATGTGGCATTCTCAAAAACATAATTTCCGGGTTTTTTAACTACTTCAAACAAAATGGATATCTAATAATTTTGATTGGATGTGTAATGGTGGGTGTGAGAGGAGAGATCCTCCAATCACTTCTAACTATTAAACATTGCACAAGCCCTTCTAATTTCCAATCGACAGAGCCCTTTTTGACGGTTCTACAATATAACTATCTATAAAAACCTTATATCTCCCCAGGGCATAACTTACAACCCTTACCGTGAGTGCTCTGAGGAGGTTATCATCCTCAAAGACCTAATTTCTAAAATTTTTACCTAGGTTGAACAAAATGGCTATCTAAAAATTTTCATTGGATATGTTTGGGGAAAGGTTAGCAAGAGAGGGGGTTAGTTGCCCTCCAATCACTTTTGACTATTAAAAAGGGCACCAGCCCTTTGAATTTCCAATCGAATGAGCCTTTTTTCAAGTTTCTACGACGAAGATTTCAATAAAAACCTTATATGCCCGCAGGGCATAACTTACAACCCTTACCCTGAGGGCTGTGGAGGGAATGTCATCCTCAAATATATAATTTATGGACCTTTCAGCTACTTTGAACAAAATGGCTATATCCAAATTTTTATTGGATGTGTATGGATAAATGGTGGGCGTGGAAGGGGTGTTATTTGCCTTCTAATCACTTTCGACTATTAAAAAGGCAACTAGGAATTTCAATTTCTAATCAAATGACCCTTTTTGAAGTTTCTACGACAACACTTTCTATAAAAACCTTATATGCCTCCAGGGCATAACTTACAATCCTTGTCCTGAGGGCTGTGGGAGGGGGGGTTGTCATCCACAAAGGCCGAATTTCAAGAACTTTCAACTACGTTGAACAAAATGGCTATCTCAAAATTTTGATTGGATGTGTTTGGGGTAAAAATGGGCGTGAGAGGGGGGTTAGTTGCCCTCCAATCACTTTCGACTATTAAAAAGGGCGCTAGCCCTTTAAATTTCCAAACGAATGAGCCTTTTTTAAAGTTTCTACGACAACGCCTTCTATAAAAACCTTATATGCTCCCAGGGCATAACTTACAAGCCTTGCCCTGGGGGCTCTGGGGGGAATGTTCTCCTCAAAAACATAATTTCTATCTGGAAATCAACTACGCTGAACAAAATGGCAATCTCAAAATTTTATGGATGTGTTTGAGAAAATGGTGGGCATGGAAGGGGTGTAAGTTGCCGTCCAATCACTTTTGACTATAAAGAGGCACTAGCCATTCCAATTTCCAATCGAATAAGCCCTTTTCGAAGTTTCTACGACACCTCCTTCAATACAAAGTTCCCTGGTATGGAAAAAAATTCGATACGAAATCCCCCATAAATTTTTGGGGGAATGGGGGGCGTGACAGGTGGGTTAGTTGCCTTCCAATTACTTTCAACAATTAAAAATGGCACTAGCCCTTTGAACCTCCAATCGATTGAGCCTTTTTTCAAGTTTTTATGACAACGCTTTCCATAAAAACCTTATATGCCCCTGGGCATAAATGACAACCCTTGTCCTGAAGACTGTGGAGGGGGTTGTCCATCTCAAAGATATAATTTCCGGACCTTTCAACTACGTTGAAAAAATTGCTATCTCAAAATTTTTTGGGAAAATGTGTTTGGAGAAATGGTGAGCGTGGAAGGGGTGGTAGTTGCCCTCCAATCTTATTCGCCTATTAAAAAGGGCACTAGTCCTTTCAATTTCCAATCAAATGAGCCCTTTTTGAAGTTTCTACGACAACGCTTTCGATAAAAAAAACCTAATATACCCCAAGGGCATAACTTCCAACCCTTACCCTGAGGGCTCTGGGAAAAGTGTCATCATCAAAAACATAATTTCCGGGATTTTTAACTATTTCAAACAAAATGAATATATCAAAATTTTCATTGGATGTGTTTGGGGAAATGGTGGGAGTGAGAAGGGTGTTAGTTATCCTCCAATCACTTTCAACTATTAGAAAGGGAACTAGTCCTTTGAATTTCCAAGCGAATGAGTCCTTTTTGACTTTTCTACAACATCGCTATCTATAAAAGCCTTATATGCCGCCAGGACATAACTTACAACACTTGCCCTGAGAGGATCTGAGGAGGTTATCATTCTCAACGACCTAATTTCTAAAATTTTAACTACGTTGAACAAAATCGCCATCTCAAAATTTTTATTGGATGTGTTTTGGGAAATGGTGGGCGTGAGAGGGGGTTACCTACCCTCCAATCTCTTTCGAATATTAAAGAGGGCACTAGCCCTTTCAATTTCCAATTGAATAAGCCCTTTTTGAAGTTTCTACAACAACGCCTTCTATAGGAAAAAACTTATATGCCCCCAGGGCATAACTTCCAACCCTTGCCTGAGTGTCATCCTCAAAACTATAATTTCTGGACTTTTTAACTACTTTAAACAAAATGGATATCTCAAAATTTCGATTGGATGTGTTTGGGGAAAAGGAGTTATGGGAGGGGTGTTAGTTATCCTCCAATCACTTTCAACTATTAAAAATGACACAAGTCCTTCTAATTTCCAATTGAATGAACCCTTTTAAAAGTTTTTACAATATCGCTATCTATAAAAACCTTTTATGCCCCCAGGGCATAACTTACAACCCTTGCCCTGAGGGCTCTGAGGAGGTTATCATCCTCAAAGACCTAATTTTCTAAGACTTTCAACTACGTTGAACAAAATGGTTATCTCAAAATTTTGACTGGATGTGTTTTGGGGAAATGGTGAGCGTGGAAGGGGTGTTAGTTGCCCTCCAATCCCATTCGACTATTAAAAAGGGCACTAGCCACTTCAATTTCCAATCGCATGAGCCCTTTTTGAAGTTTCTACGACAATACTTTCTATAAAAACCTTATATGCCCCCAGGACATAGCTTAAAACCCTTGCCGTTAGGGCTGGGGGGGGGGGGGTTACCATCCTGAAAGGCCTGAAAGAATTTTCAACTTATTGAACAAAACAGTTATCTCAAAATTTTGATTGGATGTCTTTGGGAAAAAGGTGGGCTTGAGATTGGGTTTTGTTGCCCTCCAATCACTTTCGACTATTAAAAAGGGCACTAGTCCTTTGAATTCCCAATCGAACGAGCCTTTTTTGAAGTTTCTACGACAACGCTTTTTATAAAAAATCTTATATGCCCCCTGGGTATAACTTACAACCCTTTCCATGAGGGCTGTGGGGGAGTGTCCTCCTCAAAAACATAACTTCTATCCGGAAATCAGCTACACTGATCAAAATGGCTATCTCAAAATTTTGATTGGATGTGTTTGGGGAAATGCTGGGCTTGGAAGGGGTGTTAGTTGCCTTCCAATCACTTTTGACTATTAAATGTGCACTAGCCATTCCAATTTCCAATCGAATGAGCCATTTTCAAAGTTTTTACGACAACTCCTTCGATACGAAGTGCCCTGGTCTAAAGGAAAAAAAAAAACAATAAATAAGTAATACATTGTGCCAACGTCGTTCTTTACTTAGGCAGCGCTACTGCGCTGCCTATTTTGAGGACGAACATTTGGACTTTTTTCTCCGGAAGTGCCTGGGGCTCTCTGATCTAAGGGAAAAATACTTACATGGGATTTTTTTGCTGCTTTCTGGTATTTTGCAAAGCAGTAATCCAACCACAATATTTCGTATTGGTGTGTACATAGAGAAAAGCTTAAAAAGAAGGAAAAGTTTAGACAATTGATTAATATTTATTATATAGAACTACAATTATTTTCCCTATAAATTACCATTAGTTATTTTTTGTTATGTATCATGTTTCTGTGTGTTTCGTAATTTGTTTTCTGGTGATTTCTTTATTTTTCATAAGTTTTTGTGTGTATAAGGCTCTTAAGCTTTGAAAATACACGATCTATCTATATCTATCTGTACTCATGCATATCTAAAGGCCGTATTTTGCAATATAAATAAGCAAAATAATTTCAAAGTTAAACTTATTGCAAAAAAACTAGACCTAAAAAAACAGAATTAAGGCTATTTCGGCAATTAAAACAAGTCCTAGCTGAACTTACTTTAAATCATGACATTCAGAATGTTTCATTGTTTGTATTGGTTCTCATTTTTATCGTAACTTCAATTTTATATATATTCTACTTATTTATATTACATAAGATGGTCTTTAGATATAGGTTACAGCTGAAATTTTCACTTAGTTTCTTCTGCAATTCACCGTCTTTAAAACTGCCTTATCGGATTATATCGTATAATGGAAAGGAAGTGTGGTCATTGTCCTTATTTAGAAAAAAGTTCGTAATTAAACAGGAGTTCACTAATGGCATATCAGATGCTGTGTTTTGAGCAAACTGGCACCATGAAGAATGTCATAGCCTTGAATTGAAATCAAGTATTCTGCAGTAGGCATCAAATCATGGCTAATTGTAGAAAAAGCCAAGACAGAAAGTAAGAGTAATTGAGAGGCAAATCTGGGATAAGCCCTTTTTAGGATTATATAAAAATGACATCATTTCAGTTGTTGAAAGATAAGTCTATGTATCATCCTTCCATTGAATTGAAATCAAGTATTTTGCAGTAGGTATCAAGTCACAGGTAATTGTAGAAAAGCCAAGACAGATAGCAAGAGTAATTGAGTGGCAAATCTGGGATAAGCTCTTTCTAGGATCGTATAAAATTGTGTTTTTAGCTTTCTTGTGATGTTTTATCTTGGATATTCTAGGATGTTATGTTTAAGGTTCATCGACCTTTACTGTATTGTTAACCCCATTTGCTAGGTCTCGGTTTGAGCTTTTGTAGCTTTTATCATTTAATTAATGCCATGGAAAAGGTGTGTTTTTTTTTCTATTGTTTATCTAAGTGCAGCTGTTAGATTCATAAGAACTGTCGAGCTTACAACCAAACTTGCAATCTTACTTGAAATTCGCACCTCATTGAGAAAAAGCACAAAGGAACTAAAAGAAAAAAACAATTTACTTCTGTCATGCATGAGATAATTTTCGCAACACCAATCAGCCCTAAAACCGATTTTACTGAGATATACTTTTTTTATTAGGACAAACAGGGACTCAAGAAAAAGGTTTTCTTTTCGCAGTACAGATATCCATAAACAGGGGCATATAATTAGGGGAGGGTCAGGGGCTCTTAAGTCTTCTATAGTGTTGCCCTCCCCCTCTCCCTAAATTTTGAAAAATACCTTAGGGGAGGGTTCATTGAAAATATTTGTTTTGGTTTTGTCATTGAAAAATTAAAATGAACGACAAATTTCCCCTCCCCCGTTAGATTTTCATAACACATTATGCCCCCCCATGCCTAAATATTCTTCAATTGTCACCAGTGCATTAGGGCATGGCACAGAAACCTTGACAGGTAATGAATCCAAAAATTTAGCTAAGCACATTTTAAATTAATGTTAAATTAATGCTGGAAAACCATTTTCTAAATTAAAAGATCCGCACATGTTGCATCAACTAGTCGTGCGGCCTAAAAAGTTACGGCCTAAAAATCAATTATTCTGGTATTTTTAGGAATGATTAAATAGCAAATAGTCGAAGCTTCTTTGTCAAGTAGAAATTACTATTAATGTAAGAGTTATTTTTTTGAAACAATAGGTGGAATTTCAGTAGGGTTTGCACATGTCACAGTTTGGTAAATCTCTAGAAAAACAGGAAG
The DNA here is from genome assembly GCA_029168905.1 of Artemia sp. Kazakhstan ARC1039. Classification (NCBI taxonomy): domain Eukaryota; kingdom Metazoa; phylum Arthropoda; class Branchiopoda; order Anostraca; family Artemiidae; genus Artemia; species Artemia sp. Kazakhstan ARC1039. Next base: position 9,684 of record JAQQPU010000645.1, on the reverse strand, counting down.
TTTACTGGAAAAAAATATTCTGACTCTACAGCCTTGTGCCTTTTTCTACTGGCCAAAATTTTTATAGAACAGAGTCAATTAGTTGTACGTTCGTTTTACTGGCTCAAATTTTGACATAGCAGCAGCGAGTAGAACAGGAATGATACGACAATAGTGTGTTTTTTTTTTCTCTCTGTGGAAAAACTATCCTAATCATGTAATTATGAAGAGAAAAATTGAAGATGCACTTACCAGAACATAGACATTGAAGGGCATTGCGGCAATGGCTACTAAGCAATCCGCCACAGCTAAACTCACAATAAAATAATTAGTTGCGGATTTGAGTGATCTTTCACGGAAAACAGCTAAAATCACAAGTAAATTTCCGAACACAGTAAAAATTGGTAGAAAAAGCAACATTAGTGCCCAATAATTCTTATCAACACTATATTCACTATCACTGAGCGTACAATTGTAATCACTAGCATTTAAAGTTAAATTACTACATAAGGAATCATAGAAACTGCCACTTGAATCGAACTCTACATCGCTGGAATTTCCAACCACGGATTCAGTAGTGGCCATAACGCTTGTACTTATTGTTGTAGGAAGGATTCTTCGTAATAATATACGTCCTGGTTTCTCATTTCTGGAAGGGCGTAAAATATGTCCTTGAAGCCTTGCAACTTTTCTTTTCTGGCCTCCGGTGACCATCGATATATTTTTCTTATCCAGCTTGATTGTGTTTTACAGATTCCCACGGAGTAAGGATTTATTTCTGAAAAATAATTTGGATTTGTTTACTCTTCACGTATTTCTTATTACCAGCAGAAGTACCTGACTCTGATATGTATAAGAAGAAAAAACTTAATACTGGAATTTGTGTAAGGTGATAAATGATAATTCAGTATCTAAAAAAGGAAAAATCTTTGAAAGAATCGTTTTAAAAATTCTCACGGAGTTCGGGTTTGTTTCTGAAAAATAATTTGGTGAATTTGCAGATATTTATATTGCTGAGCTACGAATTAGATGATCTTACAACTAAATATTTTTTTATGCTGTTTCTGAATTTAGCGATTGTTTTACTCAAAAATTCAATTTAAAGCCCGTTCTGGACCCTTAAAAATGATATATATATTTTTTTTTATTATTGGCTACAGATAAGGTTTAAAAAAAAACAACCATTCTTACTTTGTAGTATGCAGAATAAATGTATTTAACACATCTGAAATGCAGCTTCACTATATTTTACCCCCAAACACCCTAATGTGCAAATATATAGTCTAAATTATATATTTCCCATGCATATTTTGGTTCTTGATTTCGTCACAGTCGATTCAATTTGCGGGTACAGACGCTAACTGCTTAAAGTAAACATGGCAATCCTTAAAGATTTAGAAATTCTTTATTCAATTGGATAATAATGAATCAATGCCCGTGGATTATTTAATTTTAACAAAATTAAAAACCAATATTTAAAACTTTTTTGTATTGTAAAAATAAGAGAAAAAGACGTCATCTTTAAAGGTCCGTAAAGAACTTAAAATTGAATTTTCGGGTAAAATGATTATTATATTCTCAGTTATTATATTCTCAGTATTCTCAGTATCTCAGTATATAGATTATTATATGCTCAGTAATCAAAATATCTCCAAATTTAACCAAAAATTTTGATTATTGAAAAACATAGAACAGAGAATAAAAGTGAGAAAAGAGAGAAATGTGAAAAGAATGTAAGATTAGACATTAGATGAGGTGAAGAAATGAATGTAGTTGAAACAAAATTCTCTGATGCGAAGATAGATACCTAAAAGTTTGGCACTTTGGCAAACACATTCTTTGAATCTCTTCTCCAATATAGCCTACTGTGCTCATATCTTCTAGTACTGAACTACCTTTAATAGTTTTTCGTCATTATTACTACTTCATGTTGATAAATATATTTCTAAAAGCTACGGCTATTCCCGAAACTCGTTGTAAAACTCAAATGTTTTTCCTATATATATATATAATTCATTAACTTAAAGGTACA
>JAQQPU010000644.1:82619-93156 GCA_029168905.1 Artemia sp. Kazakhstan ARC1039 | reverse complement strand
TTGTCTAATAAGAGTGTCATACTTACTCCCGCCATTTACCCGTGCAGACATTTAAAACATTTGCCTGTCAATTACTTGGACTATCTCTCTTGGCTTTTTCTTTCTACAATTAGCCATGCCTTGATGCCTACTGCAAAATACATGATTTTCAATTCATTGGTCAACCTAAATTTATTCTAAATTCTTGGTCAACTTTCTTAAGACCATAGGCGGTCAACCTGCCTGAGACTAAGCAGGCTGGCGTGCCTTTCCCAAAACTAACAAACAAGTGTTTGTCCAATAAGAGAGTCATACTTACTCCCGCCATTTACCCGTGCAGCCATTTAAAACATTTACCTCTCAATTTCTTGGACTATCTCTCTTGGCTTTTTCTTTCTACAATTAGCTATGTCTTGCTGCTGTTGCAAAATACATGATTTTCAATTGATTTTCCCTGTGTAACACTATCAGTCTGTTAAATTTCACCCCTCGCTTATCTCCTCCCATTTTCAAGCATTTTGTATTCGAAGATTAGGTACTGCATGGATTATAATTACATGCAAGGGTTTCATTTTAATACGACGAGATAAGATGTCTGTAAAAGTGTTCTCATTGACAAGTCAAGGACTTGACCCACTCAGAGGTTTTCAGCTTAAACTGAGGTTTTCAAACTTTACTTCATGGGATTTTCAATTCTAAGTTACGAGTTAATTTCAGGCTTCTGGAATATTTACTCAGAATTAAGTCATGAACGTTTTTCTTATGGCTAAAGTCATGCTCAGACATCTAAAGAATTTGGGCCCGATTTACGACTTTACCGATTTAGCTCAACCATTGACCTATATTTTCCCTTGCTAGAGTTGTGCTCGTTGAAGCTCTCTTTTGAAACCAGGTAAAATCTAAGCTTTGCGGAGTTTTGAGCTTAGCAGAGCTATTGAAGAGGTGCTCCAAAGGCTAGTGTATTCCTCGGATTGGGAACGAAGCTGAAGCACCTTGCGCCCATTAGGGCGCCCCATCACAGGTTATACTTTTAGCGGATTTGGAGAGGTTCTGCACTAACGATGGACTTAAATACTTGACCTCAAATACATGAGTAAAAATTTAGAACGGAAGTTGCGGCTTCAGAACGAGATTGTCCTACTGAGAGCGAAAACTCCGTCCATGAACAGAATCTTTGAACAGGAATCTTTGAATCACGAAAAGGTTAAAGATCTTGAATACTGGTTTTTGGACTCTAATTTTCCTAGGGCAGTTAATTATATGAAAACAAACAAGCGGACTAGATTAATTTCGCTCGTAGGGTTATTTTGCTGTCAGGAAAGTACTGAAGCGTCGATTAGGATAAAACTATTTTCTACTCATAGTAAGTAGAGGGTCGCACAGAGTCCTTACATAAAGTTTTCAGAAGAGTGATAAAAGTTTGACTAGGCGCTAAATGGTCTCCAAAAATTTAGCTTCTTACGGAATAGAATATTCCCGTTCTCAGATCGCGAAATTCCACCTTTAGACCACAAGCGGCCAAGCCTATTAGGCTTAGGTTTCACTTGTTCGACGCCTGTAAGTCGAACCAAATTCAGTCCCAGATTTTGCATACAAGTCCAGTGGACATTGTCCGTCACGCGACAACCCAAAGTCAATCCAATCTTTCATTCCTTAGTTCTATGACTAACTACCTTAGTTCTACCCTAGTATTGTAAACAAAAGCTGTGACACTTACTAGCGGGCTATTTGCTTTGACAAGTTAATTGATTTGTTTTGTTTAGTTCTTTTAATTTATTTTTGATTTTATTAGTTCTTTTAATAATTTTACTTAATTTTATTTATTTAGTTTTATTTAAATTGAATTTGATCTAACTCTCAGATCGCAAAATAGTAAGCTGAAATTATCCCACTGACTAGTGGATTACAACCAAAGCAGCAAAACAATTTTTTCTATTATTTTGCTTTGACAAGTTAATTGATTAGTTCTGTTTATTTCTTTAATTATTTTTTCATTAGTAATTCTACTTCATTAGTTTATTTATTTAAATTTAATTTTTAACTTTACTCAATTAGTTTGATTCATTCAATGTTTTATTTTTAATTTTATTAATCTATTATTAGTTCTTTTAATTTTAGTTCTGTTTAAGTACTAATACCTGAATAATTTTCTAGTGAATTTGTTTTTTTGATAATACTACTATTATTAATTTATTAGAAATATATTTTTTCGCTCATAATTATTATTTATTTTGCTTTAGCTCGACCTATAATTAGTTATGATTATTTTGGTGTGGCTCCATAAATTTTTTAAACCCTCAAATTATGCTCTCCAATCAAACCAGACCATTAGCTGCCGTTTGAAAGCACAGATAGATAAATATAAAGTATAGATAGAAAGTACGGATAGATAAATAAAATCAATTTCATATCAATTTCAATATCAATTTCAATAATTCAATTTCAATAAATAGTTCTTTCAATTTCAATATCATTTTCAAAATCAATTTCAATAATTCGTAACTCATTACATTAAAGTGGAAATAAGTAAAAAAAAGAACTTTTTTCAAAAAATCAATGGCCGGTGGTGAAACTCAAAACACAGAAATTACAGTAAATGCCAAGAGGATTACACTTTTTTAAATTGAAGTTTAACTCGCACTTTACTGAAATGTATGAAGGAGCCTATTGGTAAGGGCTAGGGTTTTTGCTTACTCAAAACATTGAAATTTAAACTTCAACTTGTTTAACTTAAAACTGCTATTAATGTTTTTGTTACAGCTATTATTATTATTGTTATGTTCATATTTGTACCATGGAGTGGTATGTAGGTTATCTTGTTCCTTTTATAAAACAAATGTTTTTTTTATTGATATATGCATTAGTATAGAAATCTTTAGGTGAAGTTTTCTTTGAAATTGAGAATCACTTACAAAGTTTAATAGATATTTTCTTAGAAACTGAGTTAGCCATTTGGTTATTAGTATTTACCAAGAAGAATTATCGGAATAAAATTAAGCTTTGACATAAAGGCAATACCGGAGAATTTGGGCTCATCAGAAGGAAGCGCTGTAAAATAAAAAAGTAGTGCCTATTAAGTTCTAACTTAATGTTACGGTTTTTGTGACGTTTATGGTCACGTTTGTGACACTATCACTTTTATATTCGGTTTTGTACTAAGCCTAGGGCTATATCCTGGATCTTCATGGCATGATTTCAAGGCTGTATCCAGGGAGGGGGGGGGGGGGTACCCGGGTTGGACCCCCCCCCTCCGAAATTTTTGGCCGAGTCGAAAATTAGTCGAAAATTAGTAAAACCTTTGTAAAAATTAGTCGAAAACCGAGTCGAAAATTAGTACCCCCCTCCCCCCCGAACAAAAATCCTGGATCCGCTCTTGCATGAGGGTGTATTTCTACAAACGTTGCTATAAACGTCATCAAAGGCATAAAATTAAGCATTAAAAGGTGATACTGTTTTTGTTTTACAGTGTTTCTTTAGAAGAGCCATAGCTCTACAGTGTTGCAAATATAATAAACAGTGTGAAAGACTTTACACGTATTATTTGTGTATAATTTAGTATTAGTCTCTGTAATTTGACAACCATAGTTTGAAATCTTATATATTAAAAAAAAATAGTATTAAAAACCAAAATATTTAATAATATAGAAATAATTAATTTAATCAAATTATACTAGAATTAAAATGAAAACATTCAAGATATTTAAAATATAACAACTAAAAGATATTATAAATTCCAGAGTGTAAATTAAACTTGTTAAACGCGCTTTGTTAAGAAATCTTATTTTAAAATCCTATTCTTCGTAAATTGAGTTTCAGAGTGTATGAACAAATATTCAAAGAGTATTCGTAGGTTATAAGATTTTTTTTTGGGGGGGGGGGGATTTCAACCTTGTGCGGTTGTACACATTCAACAATGAAAAAAAGCTTTCGGTCAGGTTAAACTTCTTTTTAGTCGATGTCCAGATTAATTATGTCTCAAGTCCTAAATCCCTATATAAAAGATGGAAGTTGCTTGAATATCCTAAAAAATCGATTTAATTATTTTAATATAATTATTTAATTATGTTAAATCGATATCAATTTTTGAACTTTGAAATCAATATCGATTTTAATGGAGAAGGCCTCCATATGCAGCTCTATAGTTTTTGATAGTTGCAGTTGTAAGCTTAAGAAGAGAAACGTGGGATAAGTGAAAACAACCCAGGAAGGTTTTGCTGTCTTTAAGAATCATTTTATTGTTTATTTTTCATTTTTACGGTCGAAAAACACTACAAAATTTAAGCTTTATATTTGCTGATTTATTGTCATGGTTGAAAGTGGCAACACTGACGAAACAAGTGTTACTGTCCTAGGAACTTCATAATCTTCAAAAGTTGTATTACCGAAGGTTTTTTCTTGAATTTCTTTTTTTAATTAGATAATTTTCCAAAACAAGATCATTTCTTAGAACAGCCTAGATATTGGACATAACTAGTAGCAGGTTTTTTTGGCCCGCAACTATCGATCAGGCATCAGTTGTCGAATTATCCTGTAGATCAACCGATCGCTACTGTGTTGTCATCAGGCTTATTCGGATTGTTTTGGCAGATATTTTAAATTCCAACTGTCATGATGATGACAGAACAATAGATAGGTTGAAATAAAATTTGCAAATGAATCTGGAATATTTCAATTATAGTGTTTGCTATCTTTTATTTTGTTTCATATTTTAGGTCGGTTTTCTTCCGTTCCTATAAAGACGCCGAAACGAAAAGAGCAATGGCAGGAGCGAGTGAGGAGACATTTGAGAAGCCCTCTAGAGACACATGCCAAGTTCGTGCATTTCATTCTTCTCTCTTGATTTTTATTGCTCTGTTCTTATTTTTTTTTATTGCTCTTTCCTTCTTTTATTTTATTTTAGTGGGCATGGTTCAGAGATGAATGTTATTATAATACGGTTCTAAAGTCTTACAGCTTTTTGCCTCTATGGCTGTTGGTTGCTAAGACAGGGGCTATTATGACGATTAACATACTATAGAACAAAGCCTTATCCAGGGAGAGGGCTAGGCGGTTTGAATCCCCCCGAAATATTTGTCCGACTCGTCAGAACATAACAAAAATGGATATAATTTTTTTTTTTGCCTTTTAATTTTTTTTTTTCCCCCCCCCCCCCCCCCCAAACGAAAAAAAACCCCCCCCCCCCAAAAAAAAAAGAAAGAAAGAAGAAGAACAAATCCTGGATACGGCCCTGCTATAGAGAGTCTTAATGATATCGTAATGACTCTTAGAGAATCTCGATGATATTGGGGCTACGCCCTGGGACACAGTCCCTTATAGGTTACAATTTCGCTTGCTGCCCAAATAGTCGATTCCTTCTATTATTTTTCCTCCGTTTTTGACTGTAGAATTGCACTGGTATTTCTGTAGGGAAGCTTTCCCACGATTAATTCGTGTTGTTAACATTCTTGATAAAAAAGGACAAAAAATGAATACATTACATGTTCATGGCTCTGCGTAGTCATTGCTAGAGTCTTGCCTCTGATTTAAACATAGGTTTTGTTGAAAATATCAGGTTCTTGACTCTTTCTCCTTTAGTCTGCATCCTATTCATTTTATTCTTCTTCTGTTCTTATATAGTATTCTATGATTTTTTCTTCTTTTTTTTATTTTATGATGTTATTTTTAGGGTATGAAGCATCCCAATTCTTATGACAAACTGGACAATGACGGTATTATAGCCCCTGGCATTCGAGTGTCTGGTGATGATGTTGTAATAGGAAAAACTGTCACCATGCCAGAAAATGATGATGAGGTAATGATAAGATTTTCTTGTACTAATGTTGTAATAAATAATAGTAAATATAGTAAATAAAGGCGCAGGGGTGGTAACTGCACCTTCATTAGTTGTCCTACTCCTAACCCTATGTACGCTGATAAATTCAATTTATTTACTATTTTTATCAACTAACCTCTTGCCGCTCAACATTATGAGCTGATTTAAACCACAAAATAAGCATTGAGTATATAATCAAACAATAAGAAAATCAAAAAAATATAATTAAAAAAAAATTCCTCTCAAACTTCTCTAATCGCAAAAAACATTCGAACTAATAAAGAGAGAAGAAGGTAGAGCAGTGTATAACAATAATATAGGCTATAACAAGAGGAGGTCGTGGATTGGGATATCCAGCATAAAACTAAAAATTCATAAAAACACACACTTTCAAATATATACCGTTTAAATAGTAGGATCACCCAAAAAACTTCTTGATCACCCGAAAATAAAATTCTGGGTAGACTCGGAAACTTTTTCCAAATTTTACACATTTACAAATTATTATAAGTTTGACTTTTCAGTTTAAACAACTTCATATAACATGTACCTTCACGGATGTCCAAGGATACAAAGTTTGGTGATTTGATTGTGAAATTCTCGGTTTGAGGTCTTGTTTTTCCTTCTTTCTTATAAAAGATATCAAAAGAACTTGTTTATTAAAAATTACTGTTATTTGCTGTGTAAAAATAATTAAATTTAATCGTTCACAGATTCTCAATAGCTCAGGGAAACTATATATTTTAGAATCTTAGTCCACGCAATAGCATTGACTCACTACTCAACAGTTTTGAGGAATTTTAACTTCAATTTTCCTTTACTTCCTGTGTTTTTGGTGTGCATTGCATATAATGAATAATTTACTAATGTAATTTATTAATTCAATAATGTAATTATAATGTAATAATAATTTAATAATTTAATTATAATTTACTAATGTAATGTAATGTAATAGTAAACACTTACTAATGTAAGTGTTTAATTGTAGCTCAATTCTCAAGATATCTTAGAGGCAAATGATTGAAAATGTCACCACCACCCCCCCCATCGATTTTTTTAGCTCTATTCATTTTATGGTCTTTTCCTACAAAAAGAAATTTACCTTTTTTCTCACATATCTACAAAAAATCTGTTATCAGTAGTTTCAAACCCATGGATCCCTTCTCTTGGCCATTGGACGAGTTTGTGGGATCGAATCCTAAGCAATTTTCTAATTTTTATAGCAGTTTTTAATATTTTACATGTCACTGACCTAACTCTGTATTTTGAAACTGGACTTCTTCCAATGGTTTTGGTGTTTATTTGATTAACATTTTCCCCAAAAAAAAATATCTTTAAAAAAATTTCCTGTGTATTGCATTTACTTGCATAAAACTTATATAAATACAATTTCCAATGATCCCTGAAGGTTATACCCAAAAGTTACTCTACCCAAAGATCTTATTTTATCTGACTTCAACTGTTGGTATAGTTATACTGAAAACCCCGAAATGGTTTTGACTTTATGTGGACAGAATGTATACAATTTTCTAAGTGAGAACTTTGCTGTTAAATGCTTCATATTTTAAATTTGTATAGAGACTATTTATAAAGATCTTCTAATGCTATATCCAAAAGATAGTCCGTCTAAAACCTTTATTTTTACTTAACTCGAAATTTCAGCTAAGCTGTATTGAAAAACAAGGAATGGCTTCAATTTCCTGTATTGATGTTGTGCCTTGATATGCAGTAATAACTTTTTTAAGTTCAACAGTGCTTAAAAAAATTAAATAATTTGATGCAACACTTATGCAGAGTAAAAAAAAATCTGGAACTATTTACCAGGAGAACTCAATCTCAAACCATGTTTCACCGTATGGAAAAGTCTTTCTCTTGCTTATGTTTGTGAATAATCAAATGAATTTAAAACGAAATATAATATTATTTAATGCATTAAATGCGCTAATAGTTATAAACATGAAACACGTAATAATGGAATGCTTTAAAAAAGGAAAAACTTCTGTTTGATTTTATTTTTTTAATTGACATGAACAAAAATTATGACGATTTTGAACCAATTCTGAACAAGGAAAGAGTCGCCAGCTAATCAACTCGTAATCTCCCTTCCTGCCCCCCGAAGTGGTATTGGCTATGTAAACAAAATTCCTTAGCTTTTTTCGTGTACTGCATCTCGGAATCTTATAACTCGTGTGTGCCACATTGGATAACTGTTTAGAAACCGATTACCCTCTGACACAACCTCGTATCTACTTAAAAATATATCTTAGTTAGGGATGATTTCGATATCATAAGGCCAGTGATGCAGTCATAATTTTCGTATCTGTTTTACTTTTCGAGACATGGCCTAGCATTAGGAGTCAAAAACAGATCTCGTTTTGAGGTCTACTGAGAAAAAAAAATGTATCTATGTCCAGCATACAACGGAGAAAAAAATGATAAAAATCATTCAGATTTTTCCCCCAGGAAAGGATAAAAATCCTGTTGCTGGCACAGAGGGCGTCGAATCGATGTTTCAGTTGCTGGGTCCTGTTTTACAGGGACAAGTATTAAGTTTTTCGTCCAGCGGATAGTGGGTAGTTAAGACGAAAATGAAACGGACTCTAGAAAACCTGTCTATGGAATTTTATATCCTCATTTGTTTGTTTCTCTCATAATAAAACTGAAAATTTCTTGTTTGAAAAATGAAAATTACCGCTATTTCGTGATTTTCCCAAAAGACTTATTATTTATTTTGTTATTTGTTTTCACTTATTTTACTTATTTTCTTACTTATTTTCTTACTTATTTATTTTATGATTTTCCCAAAAAAGTTGAAAAATGCAGATGCTAGGTTTTGGCAGAGGTTAGTCCAATATTATCTTTCATTAACAATAAAATGAAATATAATAATAAAATAAAATAATATTAAAAATAAATAAATAAATAATAAAAACTTGAAAAATGCATATGCTACGTTTTGGCAGAGGTTAGCCCACTATTCCATTAATTTTTACATTTTCAATAACAATAAAATGAAAATAATGAATAATAATAAAATAAAATAATATTGAAAATAAATTATAAATAAATAATAGAAAACTTGAAAAATGCAGATGCTAGGTTTTATCAGAGGTTAGCCAAAATTATCTTTAATTAATAGAACAAAAAAAAATATTTTTATTAAAAATAAAATGAAAACAATGAATAATAATATAAATAATTAATAAATAAATAATAAAGAAAATTTAAGTGGGACTTAGTTAGGAGTAATCAGTCATTCTAGACTAAAGGTAGCAAGATATAGTTGATAATCATTAATGATGTTTCTTTTCTGGAACACTCCATATAATTTATGGAACACTCCATTTTTGCGCATGCGTTTGTAATTAATGTCACTTACAATTTTCAGTGAGCGTGTTAGGATGTAGCTGACTATGGTAAGTAGATTAAAACGACAGTAGTAAGAAATTCAGATTGGCCCTTCGAAGGCCAAAATTTGAAGACAGGAACAATCGTAGTAAGTTGGGGCAAACATAGTGGGACAATGGACGCAATTAAATAAGGCTCGTACGCAGAGAGAGGGATGATTTCAGACCTAGTCCTTGCTTTGTTACTTAATTTACTTTGTTAACGCATTATTAGAATTATGGATATTTATTTGTTATGTCTGTATATATTGACATAATTTCATAATGACAAATTGTTGTGATATAAATAGTTTACTTTGTTTTCCCAGGATCTGCTAGTTGTATTTGCAAGTCGAATCAGTAGCATTTATACAGTTTGCGATACAAAACTGCAACTAAGGAGTGACTCGTGATAATAATAATTAAAACTTCAAAAAGAAGTTTAATAACAAATACGTGTTACTGTGAATTTTCAAAATCTAGTTAATATCGACATTCACCGGTGAATGTCCGAAATTCCCTTTTCTCTGCTTGGATTCAATTGGCTTTGTGAATCAGCTTTTCAGTCTTGTGCAAGTTTTGATGGTAAAAGTTAAGGTTAGGTTGGGTTAAATTAGGTTATAAATCTCAGAAATGGAAATGTCACCATCACACCTTGCATAAAACTGAAAAAGCTTACTGGCAACGCTGACTAAATCCAAGGAGAGAAAAAAGACATTTCGGACATTCACCGGTGAACGTCGACATTCACCAATTTTGGACATTTACGGTAACATATATATGTTACCGTGGATGTCTGAAATCTGGTTAATGTCAAAATTACCGGTGAATGTCCGGAATTCCTTTTCCTCTGCTTGGATTCAATTAGCTTTGTGAATCAGCTTTTCAGTCTTGTGCAAGCTATGATGGTAAAAGTTAGTTAGGTTAGATTATGCTAGTTTTTTGGTTAGGTTAAATTTGGTTATAAATATCAGAAATGTGTTAAAAACCTAACTCTGGCTAATTTCATCCAACATAACCTCGCCTAACCAAACCTAATCTAGCACAACCTAACCTGTCATCATAAAACCTTGCATTAAATTCAAATAGTTGACTGGCAACGCAGACTAAATCCAAGGAGAAAAAAAAAAGATATTTCGGACAGTCACCGGTGAATGTGGACATTCACCAATATCGAACATTCACGGTAACATGCATAAAAAGAACTGACCTTTTATGGTGTTTAAATAGGTAAACATATGCGTAAACATATGTGTTAACATAAACATATAGCATGCATAAAAAGAACTGACCTTTTATGGTGTTTAAATATGTAAACATATGTGTAAACATAAACATATAATATATGCATAAAAAGAAC
>JAQQPU010000644.1:59409-82253 GCA_029168905.1 Artemia sp. Kazakhstan ARC1039 | reverse complement strand
TATAACATATGCATAAAAAGAACTGACCTTTTATGGTGTTTAAATATGTAAACCTTTAAACTTAGATATTCATCGAAATTTACGAGCCTAAGATTTTTTTCTACGCATTTAGAAAAATTGACAGAACGTCCTCAAAAGGGCGAATGATCTTGATGGAAATTACACAATCGAAATGAGCATATTAAAGAACCTAGTTGCAGAAGTTTCAATACCTATCTTTAAGAATGAAAATTTTGCAATTTTTGCATATTGTAATAACAATATAACATGTTATAATATTGTTATAACAATATAAGAATGCAATAACAATAGAAATGCTATAAGAGATGAATGCAGAGAGGGATTAGTTCATCCATTAGTCAATATTCAGGTTTTTAATGCGTCCTTGAGTTTTAATTGTCAAAAATTATATTTGTTCAATTTGTGCTTTATATGGACTAACTGATTTGATGGGCATATTTTAGCTCTCCAGTGCCGCAAAAAGGTACAGTAAGAGGGATTGCTCAACATTTTTACGAAACTCTGAAACGGGGATTACGGACCAAGTCATGCTGACACTAAACACGGAAGGTTTCAAGTTTTGCAAAATCAGAGTTAGATCCGTCCGTATTCCACAGATTGGCGATAAATTTGCGTCTCGCCACGGCCAAAAGGGTACTTGTGGGATCCAGTATCGTCAGGAGGTGAGTTTTTTGGCTTTTTGTTTTGTTGGCATTCTTTTTTCCTTTGACTTGCTTTATGTAATGAAGTTGGACGGGTATGATGGCTCGAATTTTATATTTTAATAATTGTTAAGCTTTGTCAATGAGAACTTGTTTCATAAATGTGATATTTAAATGTCAACAGATAAAAGCACAGTTCTGCATTGATATTTCGTAGATGAGCTAAAATGAGGGTTCTCCTAAATTTCAAGAAATTGTTTGTATACATTATTCGATAATACTGGAAAATGTGCATAGAATGTATAATCTAATGAATCTACAACTGGATATTGCTCGGTGACTTTAATAGGTTAAGACAGAGTTAAAAACTTGGCCTTAGGTTACGACGTTTTGCATTTCATTGATTTTTGTAGCTCATGTTTAGTTTCTATATTTTGTTGTAAAACAAAATCAATGACACATGTACTAAGTAAGTACAAGCATTTCTCAGATTTAATTAGCAATGACTTTTTTTCTCAGTATCACTTTAACGAAGTTTGAAGCATCCTTTTGGTTTGCACTATGCGGTGTAACTTCAACAATTGATGACAGAATTTGCCATCTGACAAAAACTAGGCATTTTATTAGGGAAAGTTATAACTTAATCAAAAGTCTTTTTACTCGTTTTTCTTTATATTATATTATTTAATTCTATATTTCTATATAGAATATAAAATGTAATGGAATATAATAGAAATATATTTCTATTATTCTATATTCTATAATTCAATATTTCTTTATATTGTTTAATTCTGTATTTCCTTGTAAAACAAGATCATTAACATGTGGACCAAATTTAAATAAGTTTCTTACAGTTAAATAAAAATGTGTTTTTTTTCTTTTTGCAATACCTTCTTTATTGAATTATAAAAATTTGTGCGGACTCCAATATGTCACAATTTAAGAAATTATATTTAAAGTATCCTTAACTAAGTTTTACCCAAGATCCCAAAATATGAGGATTGTCCGCGAGAATAGTGAGATACAACAAGAGAGCATTTTTCTTTTTAACTATTGCAGGTTAAATTCATATTAGTCTTAGAATCGTTGATTAATTGTTTAGATGGGGAAGGGGAGGAGTAAGTTTTTTTCGAGGAAGTGTTTTGTCGTGTTTTTTTTAGTCGTCCCAAACACCCTAATTTTCGTAGTGTAGTAATCTTCATTTTGTTTTGTCAGTACTCGATGGAGATCGAGTACTGACACTGTTTTTTTTTTCGATGACCCATCTGTTAATAATACTGAAAAAAAATGTCCATAGTCTAGAAAAAATGGATTGTGGAAAGTCTCAATAGCATATGGCCGGAATAGTCAAGCGTATTTGAATTTACGTTCAGAAACTTGTCAGCTGTCTATAACTGATAAAAATCGGAATGTATTTTCCACATAGCTTGCAAATAAAATGAGCAAAGAAAAAGATTGGCTTTCTCATGAGAGTAAGCTACAGGCATTTAGAAATCCTGAAGCCTAAAATTTTTGATTTCCTTATACATTCTTTTATTTTAATTAGAACTCACAGATTTTCTTCTTCTTTTTTTTTTAATTGTTCTTCTCGCTTTGATATATATTCTGATCTTGGGAACTGCATCGAAACGTATGTTCAAAAAGCGCACAAATGTCGGAAATGTGTGGGTTCTGATCGTGAAATGCATCTGATTTACATAAAGCTCTTTTTGTCGGTTATATTTTCTACAACAAGTAAAAAATTGCTAGAAGTAGTCGCTTCAAAACTTGTATTCTTTTTGAATATACAGCTTATTGAGAGCTAATATTGGCGGTGTACATATGTCGGAATGATATTAATTTGGACCCATTTAATAAAGTTGTGATTGAATGCTCTACCAACTTTCTTACGCTCTTACATATATGGTTTTTTTCTTTACTTTCAAGCTAAAGGTAAATATTTCTTACTTTCAGTTTTAAGTTAAAGAAAATATAATTAGTTTAAAGCAGTGTCCTCAGGTAGCTCTATTCTTATGTAACTCTCTCATCCTCTCTACTTTTCTCTCTTTCACTCTTTTTACTTTAACGATTTCTTCATATGTCATCTTTTTCTTTAGGACATGCCATTTTCAGCAGAGGGAACTGCTCCTGACATTATCATCAATCCCCACGCTATCCCGTCTCGAATGACTATTGGTCACTTGATCGAGTGTATTCAAGGAAAGGTATGATTAATGCTTAATTATGTTTTCAAGGCCATTTTAACCTATTTATATTTTCATTCAGGTAAAATCTGTTTTTCGAAAGAGTTGATATATAACAATAACTTCCTTTATGCCTTCGAAAGGTACAGATGATGCATGCTAGCATAGTGCAAAAAAGAGGAAAAATTAATTTTTTAGGAACTCACAACTAGTTAATGCACATAGCACAACTAGTCAATTCAAGCTGAACAGTAGACCAAAAACCTGCAATATTTTGAACAGGTCTTTTTAGATTATCAAACTTATGTAAAACATCAGTTGGGCTGCTAAATCCTAGAATCTACCGAAAAATGGCATTTTTCGTTAAGAGTAGATTCTCTCTAATATCGACGACGAATTCAATGTCAAAATAAGATTTTTCCCTATTATTTCTGAGATTCGACCTAGTCTCAACAGGAAAAAAAAAAATATTTCACTGGATTACCGATAACTAAACCTAGAACGTATATGCTAAAATTGCCAAGAGTGGAAACTGGCCCTATTGTAGACAGAAAAACGTCAACGCCATCTGGTTTTTGGCGACGCTTGTCATTTTTCTAGCTTTGTAATCGGTTCTCTGTCATAAACTGAGATCAGACATTTATTGTCACACTTATTTTACCAATATACAAATTAAATTAATTCTTTTTAGTTTTACATTGAAAAAATGCCAAGCGTCGCCAAACGCTAGACGGGGTTGAGGGTTTTTTCACTTTACTAGTGACTTTGAGGGTTAAAACAGACTTCACAGGTTTTTGCCACTGCTAAAACTAAGTATTAATGCGTTAGAATTGGAAACATAGTATATAGTATGTCTAGTATGTGTGTAGATTCGGAGACTACATTGGCTATGTATGATATACCAAAAAAATATTAAAAAACGGTCACCTTTTGGCTTTATAAGGAGTCTCCATGTTTTCTGTTTATTTTTTCTCTTATTTTCATGTTCTAGTTTGGTTTTATTCTCGATTGCTTCTATATGGTAATTTTTTTTCTCAGCATTTTGAGGGTCTCTGCTTTCTATTTTTGAAAGAGCTTAAAGATTGTCACAGTGCTTCTCAACGGTAATTTTTCGTTTTTTTTTTCTTCTACGTTTTTCGGAATTATAAATGGTTTATTGTAGTTTTTTGCCGAAATGTTTGCTTTTTTTTCGTTTTTCAGTGGTCTAAAATTATACTTCTTTTGTCTTTTTGTTTCTTCCGTATTTTTGTTCCTTATTTTTTCGGACGAAGTCTAGTATCCAAGTCTAGCAGAAAACGGAGTGGCAAATCCGGGAAGAAAAGAAACCGGAACAACTATTGGCAAAATTCTGTTTCTTCATGTTTCTCCGGTTCCAAGAAAAACACAAACACTAATCTGTGATATTCATAAAAATTCGAAAAATACCGATACCTGATTTTGGCAGAGGCCACCTGAGTGGTCATATGGAACCATGAAAGTTTTCAAATAGATTTTGGCGAGTACCGATAGGATACCGAGTAACCGTTAAGAAATTTATGCCTTAAAGAGAGCTAAAAGAGGAAAAACAGTCACAGATTCTGCTGCCTTTTTTGGCGTAAAATTCTTTATTTGGCATTTTGCAGTGTGGTATTCTCCAAAACTGCAATTTAAAGAACAATATTCATTTCAACAGTACCTACCCACAGGAAGAATCTCCCATAAGATTTGCCCAAGTGCCCCATATATTAGGAAACTATTATGAAAACATTAATTTTACACAGTTGTGATGTCGGACCGTCTTGGGCTGAAACTGCTTTGTTTCTAGTGTTCTTCATTATAATACGAGTGTTTTTTTTTTTATAATACTATTATTCTTGAATACTAGTGCAGTATTCTAATGCTAGTGAATACTGATTATAATACTCGTGTTCTTGATCATATTCAAGTATAAGAGAACAGTATCTGAAATTGCCATAAATAAGAGGCAACCAAATTGTGAAAAAGTAGCCCCTTCGACGCAAGTGAGCTTGAAATTAGCTTTTCGACTAGCTTTTATTTTCATATTAAAAAAAAAATCATTAAGCAAATTTGAAGCTCTAAAACTAGAAATATATTTTATCAGTCGGACTGACGAACAAATCTATCGAACTTATTGTATACCACAAGTACCAACAGAAGAAAATATGAGAACAGTGTAATGCTACTTCTCGGAAAGTGTTTGAGGGACTTTCTAAAGAGGTGGGGGGGGGGTCGGGCCTTAAGGCAACCGGCCCAAACCTTCCGCAAAATTAGTGGTTGCAGTTTTTGGCGTTTTTCTTTTGACAAAATTACCAGCTGTTGATTTATCGTTGAGATCCTTTAGTAATTGAGAACAGAACTGCCCCCCCCCCCACCAAGGCTTGATCGTATGGTTATTATGACCACTCCAGTCTGTGACAACTCATGTAAAGAGTTTTGGTTGAGAGAATGACCTGTGATATCCTTAGTTTGTTGCTTGTGATTTAAGAGGTAAAAATAGCATCAGAGTCCTTTTTTTTTACCTTATTTTGGCTATACTTTTAGTTTTAGCGAAGATTCATGTTTTTAGGAAAACAACTGGCCTATAAGGTTAACGAAGAAATAGGTCAATTTGTGTCTTACTGTTCTAGGTGTCAGCAAATAAGGGAGAGATCGGTGATGCTACTCCATTCAACGATGCTGTTAATGTACAGAAAATCTCAAACCTTCTTCAAGATTACGGTTACCAGTTGAGAGGGAACGAAGTAATGTATAATGGATTTACGGGGAGAAAACTTGTATCTCAGGTAATATTGGAATATATACAAGAATGTAGTATACCGAATGAATTATATTGGGAGGTGGGTCTTTATGCCGAAAATAAGAGAGAGAGAGAGAGAATATGGGATAGAGCGAAAGAGAGGGAGTGATAGAGGGAGAGGGAGTGATAGGGAGTGATAGATTCACCGTATATCATAACCGTCCTATTATTTGGGAATTTTGACGGCTTGGGCCGAAATATTTGTCTGGAGCAAGTCAGTAGCAAGTGTGTGATAGCGAATTTTGGATAAATATGGTTCATAAGACGACATTTAATTATTTTTTGCAGATGTTATAATTGTAAAGAGTTTGCTAACCATGTAGCTGCTAAGTGTAGTCAAGGGCGTATAAAAATAAAATTAAAAAAAAAAAAAAAATGGGTGAAGTAGTATTTCTTAGAAAATTTTGATCGTTAAGGAAAAGGGGGTGTCCCAAACCACCCAATTAGTGTAAGTAAGCATATAACTGAAATCTTTATTTAATATTTAAAGTCTTTACTAGGTGATGACGCTCATTTGCGTCATTATTTCACACTTTGTGTTAGTATACTTCTTTAAATGAGGGGAGGGGTTAAAGGAAAATTGCATCCCTCTTCGAAATTGATCTGAAGTGTAGGGATGAATTTCTGGAGAATATTGGGCCTGAAACAGTGAAAAAAGTTATTTGTTTTAAAGTAAAATAGTGCTGACAGTATTGTTTCAATCACAATTGAAAAATATTTTTTCAATTTTTTTCGTATATTCATCAAAAAATACCCTTTTTGGTATTCTCTAAAACAAAAAAATCAAAAATAAAATTGCCAGTCCCATTGATTTTGAAAAATATATATTTTGTATCCCCCTCCCCTCATCACCCCTAGTATTTCCACTATCTGGTGCCATTGTCTTTTTCATTTTTGAAACAATTTTGTAAATCCTACTCTGATTTAGGTACGCATAGGCTGAAGGCTCTTTAGCCTGCGCATAGGCTCTTTATTTTCATTAAATTCATTTTATTTTTATTTTTTTGAAGCCAGTGTAAGCTAAGAATATTTTGTATGCTCATCACTGAAAATGCTTTAGCCTTCGTATTTTACTACATTGTCAGTCAGTCCTTGAGGCTCTGCCTTGTATTTTCTGATTTTGATTCCTTGAATCTTTTCCCAAATCATATTTTTTAGATCTTGTCCATTATAAGATTTATTGCAAAAAACCTGCGGGCCATAGCAACACAGAATACAGTCTACAAACAAAGTTCAGGAACAAAATACAACTTTAGATAATATAAATACAAAAAAAACAAAAACAAAAAAAAGACAAAAAAGAAACACCAAGGTTCAGAATTTTAACCGACAAAAACCAATAATAATAAAACTCAAATCCTAAAAACCGCAACAAGCTATCCCCTCAAACATGATTCCCTATGTTTAATCCCTAAACGAAGAGACTGAAGTTTAATAGCCATCCGCCATCCGATCAATTAACCTCCGCCATCTCCGCCATCCGATTTCTCCGCCATTTCTTCTCCGCCATCCGATCAATTAACCAGAATTCAGTCCCAAACTCCATCCAAAACATTCATTCCCCAACTCAGACAGCTCTTCCACTCGGATATAGAATGAAGATGATAGAAAAATTTGGCAGTAAGTTTTGAATGAAATGAAAAACAACTGAAGTCTAACTTAAATTATCACCTAAAACAAAAGGTCATATTTGCAGGGCCCTCGCTACTGTTGATTTACAGTTGAAGTTTGTGTTGTATTTTGCCGGATCGTAGACGGTACTTAATGCCTGGTAAAAGAAATCTTATTCATAATTAGCGAATTTGTGGGGGGGGGGAGGTAGGGATATTTTAAATCATTTCTATTGCTGTTGGTTGGTAACCTTAGTCATCTGAGGTTTTGCGAATTTTGTATAATTTCACAGGAGAGCAAAATAACTTCGGATTTTTTTGAAGAAGGGTTTTTGGGTAATATTAAGAATTAAGCTCAACTATCTGGCTTCATTTTGGCATTCAGGACATAAATTCATGTGCAAATTATGTGCGACGGGCTATAACTTTGTAAGGTACTTGTATGTACCCTCTGCCACTCAAGAAGTGAAGTTAGGTTAATCATAATAAAATATACATAAGTATGATAAAAATATAATACTTAAGAAAGAAATTTGGGATGTATATTAGCACATTAGAGGGGGGGGATAAAGTATAACGGGTCTGTATGCAAAATGTGTTCACTATAATTATTCTGATATTATGAAGTAAGAATTGTTTCTGACTTCACACTGTCCAAATGCTTTACCCTCCCCCCAACCCTCCCCTCCCCCCCTATCCTATATATGTGCATATGTATTGCCCAAATCATATATTTCCCATCTATTCTATCACTTCTCTTAGTCTTTTATTGGGCTAAGTTGAAAGAAACTAGCGAAAGAAACCGGTTTACAGTGCGTCAATGCATGAACAACTTGAGCGGTAGGGGGTATATCATGCAAATACCTTTTGTAACATCTCTTCTAGTGTTTTGTAATAACTTTATTCGCTTTTCAGACGGATTTAAATAGAGATATATCTGTTTCAGGTTTTCTTGGGACCTACATACTACCAACGTCTAAAACATATGGTAGACGACAAAATTCATTCTCGTGCCCGTGGACCTGTACAAATTCTTGTTCGACAACCTATGGAAGGTCGTGCAAGGTGGGTATTCATTTTTTGGTATTCGTATCTCCCTTGTCGAACCACACTTTTCTACATTCTTATTGAAATTTTATTTGTAATCCATATGTTCAGCTGAAGTAAAATCTGAGCTACACCTGAAATGAGGCTGGCCCCAGTCAAAGCTTTTAGGGTAGCTGTCATCCCTAAGGAATGCCTTGTTATCTAAAAAGGACTGAGTTTGAAGATCAGTGGAAGGCGAATTTATTTTAGACTTAATAGCCGAGTGGTTAGCGCTCCGGACTTTAAATCCTGAGGTCTGGAGTTCCTGGTGTCACTGATTATTTTTTGGAAGGGGGGTTAGTGACGCGACTCTGTAAGCTCAGCCGAAGTCGACCCAGCTCTAAAAGGGTACCTGGAGAAATCTGGAGGGGAAGACACGATGAGCCTTGGATGCTTTGCCCCCAACCACGCATTGCACTCCTGGCCAAAGGTATCGAATCAGGAGATCGGTACCTGCGTAACGCAGACCATTTGTCAGCATGCGATAAAAAAAAGTTGAATTTAATCAGCGCCATCGACCCAACTACCCAACGTAACCATTAATAATAATGAGGAAGGGGGAGCTGACTATTTTTCAATTAACCTGCATGTTAAAACGCCCCTTCTTAAATAGGAAAAAATTTTTATGCAGCCGACGAACACATTCTTTTTTGCTCTAGATATATTACAGTAAACTCGAGAATTTCGACACTAACCTCTCTATAATGATCTACAACCCCTCTATAAGCCAAAGTGAGAGTCATTCTATTGGATGTACTGTTCTTCTACTGTTTGCCAGTTCTATTTCTCATTACGCTTATGCTGTGATTCATAACTTTTCTTTTACTCCATCGTAGCACAAGAAAATGTTATTTTAAAGTTTCTAACTTTTTTAATCCAAATTCCTCAATTAGTTTATTACGTATTTAATGTTAACATCGCATAACAACAAAAAAAAACAACAACTATATTTAACCCTGACTTTCTGTTTAATTAAAACTGAAACTGTGACATAGAGAGTACAGAATTGATCCGGATTAAGCAAAGAATATTAACTTATGTTGTGACTGCAGGCATATACATGGAGGAGGGACATCAACCCTCCTGGCCCCCTCCTGAATCCCTGAATGTTTCAACTGTTTCTTATATTTTTACTATAATTCGGCCAGTGTCCTTGTTCTTTCTCATTTTCCCCCCTCTGAAAATAATTGCCTCTGTACGTGCCTGAGTGCTGGATCCAGGATTCTGGGGTGATTTGATGTAAGATAAGCACAGTCATAACTAACCTGACTGCCCTTGGCAGGGTAGATCGCCGCAGCTGCCAAAGTTATTTTATTTAATTTATCCACAAAAAGTTTATGTCCTGACTACTTCTTTTCATTTATGTTGATGCCTGTTACAAAAACAAGAGAAGAAGATATTTCAATATTTATTAATTAAAGGGCCGAAGAATAAATAATTCAACTAAATTTCTTATTGTAGACTTAGATGAGACACCTCTTTTAAGCTTAGCTTAGGCTATATTGCTTCCTATTTATTATATAGCCTCCTGATATCTCACGACGCTGAACTTGTTATGTAAGTAGTAATCCCCCCCGGGGGGGGGGCGCACGATGAGAGGCAGGTTCCTAGTTTTACTGTGGATGGTATCGTTGCTGACTCGTGCAGATCGCCTGACCTTCAGGATATGCCGAATGCATGTATGATAAGACATCTAGATCTCAAGTTTCTTGAGTTCTTAAGGGCCATGTCTAGCAGACCTATAGTAGTAACGACACCATCATTGCATCAAATGGAGAAAAACAGCCCAGAGTACTGTCCCTCTGCAGCGCTGCCATGTTTTTGCAGCAAAATGGTATGTTAGGACCAAGTTACAGGACGTGGCAACGTCTTTAGAAGCTAGGTTTGAGACGTCGCTGTCGGGATAGGAGGCTTCTACAGGTCCGTAACCTTGAAATGGAGGTCTATGGATGTTTTAGTCACGTAGTGGTTGGAGCTAGACTTAAAGCCCGCGTCCGTACCTCCGAAACCCCAAGAGTCTAACACCATGGATATGCATCGTCTCGATATCATGAGTTAGTCTATCTGAGCTTTCGCATGTCACTTCCTTGAAGTACATGTTACAGTTTTGATGGGTTTGTGCTTAAATGTGTTTGTTACTGTGAGGCTATTCTGGGTAGCGAGTAGTGCTGCACCACTAGGGCTTCGGTTGCCATATCCGCTGGTTCCTATAGAGATTTCGGAACCTTCCAAGCAATCCTGGCATTGAAGTTAAGATGATAAGAACACCTTTCTGGGGTTCCGGGTTTTTTTCATTCGACCTTGTGTCTGCGGCGTTTACCCTCTATTTATGTCTATTTTGTACAGATATTTTAAAATTTAACTTTGAACCTTGAAACCTTGAACCTATTCTTTTTGTGGCGATTTACAAAGAAGCGTGGGAACCAACTTCGACTTCCTCTGGTGTTTTCTTGTTAGGGCATGGACTGACACGACAGTGATATTTGCAAATTGGCCTCCAAACTTGGAAATTGGCCGCTTGATGAGGACGAAACCGACACCTGCACGGCCAAAGTTTGTTCTCTTTGGGCGTAACTCTTTACAATAAATTCTAAATCCAAGTTGAGGATTTGTTTTATGGAATCATGGGGTTGAAAAAAAAAATATTTGTGTTTATTTTGGAAGTGGCTTGGGGTAAAAAAAAGAAGAAAGGGAAAAATAGTTATACAAGACACACACACTGCGACTATAATGTTCAAAACTATCCATTCTGTTGTATCACTTTAATGTCAATGTCAGGTAAATTTTCTTCAATTAATTATGTTCATTGCTATAAATCGAAAAAAAAACAGTAATTTTATTGGGTACAATGCAAGGTGGCCTGCTATAAATGTTGCAATTTTATTATTTTCAGGGATGGTGGTTTGCGATTTGGTGAAATGGAACGTGACTGTCAAATATCTCACGGTGCTGCACAGTTTCTTCGTGAACGTCTGTTTGAAGTATCTGACCCATACCGAGTTCACATCTGTGATTTTTGTGGTTTAATTGCCATTGCGAACTTGAAGAACAGTAGCTTTGAATGCAAAGGATGTAAAAACAAAACTCAGGTATCTTAGTCTTCTCTTTAGTAGCTTCTAATAACGTCTCTAGTAGTTTCTAATAACGTTTTGCTATTAACGTTTTTCTAATAGTATCTAATAACGAATATGGGTAACATGTAAAACTGGAAACTTATGCCAGTGTCGAAAGATCACCAACTCCATCTAGCACTTGATGTTTCTTAGTATTTTTTAGTGTAATAACTGTGCCAAAGTCGTTTAATTAACGTAATTGGCAAAATTTGTGTTGTATTAAATGGGTACTGTTCTATTAGCTGGAAAACACGCGACATACTGTATAGTGAACATGATAAAAGAAACTAGTCAAGCAGGTTCTTTCAACGGAGAATTCCTATGCCGAGCATTGCAAACAGTGGTTTCTCACTCTGTTTACAATAGATAGATATTTATTGCAAAACAAAAGCCTCTTTGGGCCATGGCAAAAACAAACACAGTTGCATGTAAAGTCAAAACACATGATAATAACATATATAACAATAACTAAACATAGCCCATAGCAAATAAAAATAAAATAATATAACAATTGCAACACAAAAGCACACATAATACTATAAAACTAACTCACATAATTACACACAATGTCACACATAATAATAATAATAATAATAATCGTGTATTCAAAAGCCTTTCTACAGGGCCATATACACTATACATCAAATATAACTGGAAAACAAAAGTAAAACTCCCTTCAGCATTTTATTCCAAACCATAACAAATCTTCTTCACAATAGTTCCTTTCTTACCTTTAGTGCCTGATCAACTAATCTACATAATCTACACATGAGGCTAGGTACCGTCTGAGACAACATGCCCCGAAGTGAAAAATTACTTTTCCCAAAAATACCCTCCCTCAAATCAGTAAGCCCCTGGCACCGGCACAGAAAATGGTCCAGATTTTCCTCTTCAATATTACAAATGGGACACGTGTACCTAGACGCCGGGAACCCCTTACCTCTCAAATACTTTACTCCGCCATCTTAAAGGCAAACAGTTGGCCCGCAACTGCAACCAATATGACAAATACTTACTTGGCAAATTAAATTTAAAGTAAATCTCCTGGCCAAACACCTTTTTAACATCCTTATAAACGCTTAATGTCTCGGATCTCTCAATTTCATTCCCCCATGTCTGTATCTCCTGATCTTCTAATCTTTCTTTAACTATTCCTATTATATCAATCTGAGTAATGGCGGGACCTCTACCATCATTCCATATATATGACAATCCTAATCTGTCTAATAAGGATTTAACCCTAAACGGCCACGACCTTTTACGCCCTGAAGCAAGTAGCTCTTCATAGGCCTCTCTAATAAGTTTACCTCGTGGTACTTGCACTATCTTCATCCAAAATCTAACTACCTGAACCAGCCTATGTTTACGAAGCGAAAAAAGCCCTAGCTCCCCTTTCAAAAACTGGGTATGTGTAGTCCTATGGAGGCCGAAAAGCCTTTTGTAATAGGTTACCTGAAGGGTCTCCAGCTGTTCTGCCGCTTCCATCCCCCATAATTCCCCACCATAATAAATAACTGGCATAATCTTCGTTTAAAATATTCTCTTATGCATTGCTAGACTTTTAATACCCATAGCTGTAACATTCCTAAAAACCGTCGATATAGCCGCTTTCCCCCCTTTTTACTGACTCTTTAATGTGGGCACACCAACTACCATTATTTTGAAATACAAAACCTAAATATTTTGAATTTTCAACTATCTTTATTTCGTCTCCATTAAACCTAAACTTACCATTACATTCTTCATCCTTTCTTTTACCAAAAATAACTATTTCTGTCTTTTATACATTAAGTTGGAGCTTCTTCAGATTTAAGTAATCTGCAACAAGATCTAACAAAATCTATAATTCATGGGCAGACTTAGCTACAAGTACGCAATCATCAGCGAAAAGCAAAACTGAAAATAATTTTGAACCAAGACCCACTGTCGGAGCCCACCTTCTTTCCAAAAACTGAACTAAATCATTTATAAAAATAGAAAACAAACGGGGGGAAAGAGCACTACCTTGTTTTACCCCTTTACGGTTTCTATATACTCTAGAAAAACCCCGATCTATTACCTTTACTATCGCCTTAGTTCCGCAGTACATGCTAGTAACTAACCTCACAAAAATACTAGGTAAACCTATACTTCTCAGAATATCTACCAAAAGCACCCTCTCAACATTATCAAAAGCTTTTCTTAGGTCTAAAAAAGCTGCATATAGACGGCTATTCCCTGTTCCATGCTTATCGACTAAAGCTCTAAGCACAAATGCCCTATCTTCTGTACTATAATCTTTCCTAAATCCTCCTTGCTCTTCATTTATAATCTTATTTTTATCTAACCACCTATCTAGCCTCCTATCTAAAAAATTTTCTAACACTTTTCTAAAAACTGGTGCTAGAGCTATGGGCCTATTTATCATTCCAGCTAGGGTCCCCCTTCTTAAAAAGCGGTATAACAACTGAAGTCTTCCATAATTCTGGCCACTTACCTGTAGATACAATACTATTAAATGCTATAACTAATATCGACAAAAACACCGACACAAATTTCTTAACCACCCAGGCTGGTATCCCATCCAAATCTGGTGCTGAACCTCCTTTCATCTTACTATCTACTTCTCTAACCTCCTCTCTTGTCACTTCCCCTACTAATTCATAATCATTCTCCTGCAGCGGGAAAATACTTTCACCTGAACATGACGACTGACTATCCTCTTCTAGCCCTTCACAGTCTCCTTCTAAATTCTCAAAATAACCAGGCCACGACTCCGGCGAAGGCGTTCGACCTGAAATATTAGCTCTTTCCTTTCTCATTCTACTCCAAAATTCTTTAACATTCCCTAGTGTAAAATCCTCCATCATCTTTTTCCTTTCTAAACTACCCCATTCCTTACTTTTCCTCTTCAACAATTTCTTATATTCCCTATTCTTAACTCAATAAAAATTCAACGCTTCTAACCGCAATTCTTCATCCTGGCACTGCCTAACAATTTCTAATTCTGTTTCTACCTCCTGCTTTAACCTTCTACATTCCTCATCATAATATCCTTTATCTCCTGATTTAACTTTCCTTTCTACCGCTTTACTAGACCACTGGTGCACTAACTCACATAACTCGGCAAGGACTTCCTCAGCACCGCAATCTAGATTTCTAATCTCCTCTAATCTATCCATTACTTCCGGTCTCGCTATTATCTCATTCATATTATCAATTTCTTTATTATTCCAATCTTTTTTTAACGGTTTTCGAACTCTAACCTTCTCTTGACCGAGTGTCTCATACCTCTTTCCAATACCGCTCCTCTTACCTTCAACCTCTAAACCCAACTCTAACTTAACTGGCCAGTGGTCTGAACCAACTGACTGAAGTACCTCAACATCAACTGATTGAGCTGCAAGCCCACTGTCAACCAACACATAATCTATCAGACTCGGACGAGCTCCCGACATACAGGTAAACTCCCCTACTCCCCCATCAGTTCCAAATCTCCCATTCCCATTATTAGACCATTCTCCGAGCAGAGCTCCAAGAGCCTTCTCCCCCAACAATTCACCCTCCTATCCATATCTCTGCTACTTCTAGGCATTCCATACTCAGATGGAACCAAGTCAGGCACTTCTCGGAACGAAACACTCTCCATTTCTAATAAAGCACCCGTATAAGCGTTAAAATCCCCCATAACAACAAAAACATCCTCTGTAAAATCCCTTCTTAGTCTACTTAACTCTTCAGCTAACACATCCCATGTTTCCTCTCTATTATAGGAACTATTCTGAGGCGCTATATACACAGATCCTAAAGCCATCCATTAATTTCTCACTAACTCCAACCGTACCCAAAGAATGTTCTCTGAATTACTAGCAATTCTATGATAACAACGGAAACGAGCTTTACTTAGTAACACGGTTATCCCTCCATAGCAGCGCATGTTTCCAGCTGACTTTCGCGCAACATGCTCAACACTAAAACCGTCGAATATCGGAGGGTCACTTGCGCTATGCCATGTTTCAACTAGCCCTATAATATCGATTGTCTTTAAATCTTGACTAACCTGTTTCACTTTATTTTTCACACCTTGTACGTTCCAGGTTACTAAACTTATTCGATGTATATGGCCGGGTTTTTCCTAGTCCCTGCGTACCTGTCGCTCTTCGGTATTAGCTGCATCAAAATCTGAATCTTCCGGAGTAATGCGGTAATAGTCACGATATCTGTTACTATAGGGGGTACCTCCACGGGGGCCCCTCGACACGTACCGACCAACTCTATTTGGCCAACCACCAGTGGGCGACACTCGCCTGGAAACATTCCTACTCTTTCCCCTTGATTGTTCTTCAGGACTAATAACTTCCGATAATTTTCGCGTCTTCTTATCATTACCCTTTAATGGAGACCTCGCTAAAATAGTGTCTTTATGGTAGGTTTTACTGCCAGTAGGTGCGGGGTTATTCACATCAACTTCAACTACTGTTTCCGCATCGCTATCCGACATTGTTGCATCGCTACTCGAATTGTCTTCCGCATTTCCTCGAATAACAACTTCGCTGCCCTTATTAATGGCGCCTGCAGTAGGTGCTCTTGCCTTTTGTACTTTTTGCTTGGTGCGTGGAGTCTCCTTTATAACCTTATTCGATAGCTCATCATATTTAAACATAACATCGTTCACATAGAGTTTGACACCCCTGAGATAGGCAGAATGGCCTTCAGAAAGAGCTTTATTCATTTGTACTCTGAGGTGCTTTCTAGCTTCACGCTGGGCGGGGCTATAATCGGGTGCAGCAGAAAGTCCATATTCTCGTAGAAGTGGATTTCCCCTTAAAATCATATTTCTTACATCCATCGAATTCAGCTTTAGCACAATAGGACCCTCCTTCAATCGGAAAGAGTCTCTTACGTCACTGCGGGTGAGGCGCAAATTGGGAATTACGTCGTTCAAAACCTTCATAATCTCTTCACTAAGGGTATACCTTCTCGGATCCACCGCCTCAAGGTTGTAGATTATATCATTGCTGCGCCGCAACTCATCCTCTAAACGGTCAGCTCTAAGCGTGGCTGACTGTAAATTTTGGCGAACCAGTATCAATTCACTCTTCAGTTTCTCGTTAGCTTCTGCGTTCGATTTTAGCTGAACATTCACTTGTGCTAACTGTGCCTCGACAGAAGTTACACTTTCCACAAGTTTCGGGAGAGCGTCTATTTTTGATGTCAATTCCGGCAGCAAATCTAGCTTAAAATTTATCTCTTGTAGAAACTGACTGTTCATTGTCGAATCACCTCTATCCGCTTGCATTGTAACAATAACTAATCAGTGACGTCACCGAGTAATAACAATCCAGTCAAAAAATCCAATCTCCGAAATTTGAGTGCATTCAGGTAATTGCGTAAGATTTAATCCTTTACAAAATTGTGTCACTCTTTAATCCTTCACAAAATATATTTGACCTTCACTGGCGGATGCTGAATGAGAACTGATATTTAAACTTTATTTTTTGGGTCGAAGCGGCAATAAAAGGTACCTAGTTTAGGTTGCATATTTAATATATACTATGCTTTACCCCCCTCCCCTGATGTGCAAATATATAACCGAAATTTGTTTCTATACTATTATGTTTTTATCCTATTTTGTTTTATTTCATTAGCATTAACCAAACTTCACTTCGTGCGTGTTTTCCAGGTAATAGAATGTCTGAAACCAATAAATGTCTGATCAAAGTTTGGAACAAAGAAAATAACAATGCGAAGTCTGAAAAAATGATAAGAAATTTCGAATACTAGATAGTGCTATTTTTCTTTTTGACACCAGTGCCAGCTACAGTTCTTATAAATTACCCATACTCTTTGGTATGTCATTTAGTGGTATAATTTTTCCACTTCGTCCGTTTGATTTATTTTGTAAAAAAAAAAAAAAAAAAACTGGCTTAGAAGTCTATCGAATTCGGAACTAATCCAGATTAAGTCGCCTGATTGATTTCACTTTCGTAAAATCGGATGGAAATTCGCCTTTAAGGAAGAAACATCTACTAAGCGCTGATTATTTTGTATTGATTTTTTTTTTCTAATGAGACAAAGATGCAAAACGGGACGTTTTTTAAAATGGCAGGCGTTTCCCGATTATTACGATGTCGTTTGATCGATACAGGAACGACCTTGATGGTGTATAAGATGAAAAATCCGCCATTTACTGGGCAAGGTGATAGGTTTTTTTTGGCTCGTAATTTTTTTGAAATATTTTGTTGAAGGATCCTAGGGGGAACGTTGGTATGCAGGACCTCCGTAAGCTTCAAAAAACTAGACGTAAAGGCAGAAATCCTGCTACTAAATAATGATTATTCATTAGTTCTATCCCTTCCATGAAAACAACTTTTTGATGCTAACGTATTGTCATGTATAAAATATATTGAACAGTATTAAAAATACGAATTTATAGATAGTGAGTCTCAGCGTAAATCTACTTATCTAATTTTTTTTTTATAGATAAGCTAAAATTTTGTTTGTCAAATAAAAGTAAACAGCTATGCTAAACTTAAAAACGAGAAGAGATTATCTAATACTCGGCTGGGCTACTGCTCCCTAGTTATAAACATTATTTTTATGCTTGCACCCTTAACGAAATTCACCCCCCCCCCCCCCAAAAAAAAGGATCCAATTAAATTTTAGGGGGAGTTTTTTATCCTTTACCTTTTGGCCGTTGGGGCGGGGGGGGGGGGTTCATCTCCTTCTAGGGGGGGGGGGGGGGGGGGGGGGTTGACTGGCAAATAGGAAAGTGTGGGGGTGTCTCCCTCTGTCCCAATACTGGTGACTCCAGTTTGTTTTCTACCACAGTTGACTCTCGCATACGTAAAATTCACCTGACCACGATTATTCTTCGAGTTACGTGTAGTTTGACTTATGCATAGTTCGAGTTATAGAGGTCATTCTACATAAAAGTCGACTTAAAATGGAGGTAATGACTTACATAGAGGTAAGCCAAATGAAAATTCGAGTTACAGAGGTACAAGATCGCAACATTTACTCCCTACAGCCACTGCAAAGTTAAGAATAACTTTATTAGTGTATTATCTGACTTGACATATCAAGACTTGAGTTTCAAATTTCAATAAAACACCTGAACATTAACCGAATCTGATACAAAAATATGTTAAACAAAATTAATGCATATCGAAGTTTACACGTTGCAACCTGCCTACTGGGGTTTCGACTAACAGAAGTCTGTTGAGAAACCTACCAGATACTGAGGTAAACTTTGACTTGTGGTGTTAAAGTGAAGATTGAATGACCACTTATCTATTGAATTTCGACTTAACAGGTTTACCGAGATATCGAGGATTTCGAGTTATCAAGGTCGACTGTAGTTTTTATCATTTGCCCCTATTCCAGGTCAGATTTATGCGTACCTGCCTAGGGCTAAGGCTATTGAGTCTCAATTTAGTTAGATCTTATCCGAGGCTTTACCAAAAAGGAAGATTCTGTCAAAAGGAGGAGATTAAATCCCTCCTCCTTTTACCGCAAAACTGGGAATAGCAGTTTGAACACCTTTTTGGGGGACAACTTCAATGCTCTAAATAATAATCTAGTTTCAGCTTCTATTCACTTAATTGATATATTCTTATGCTCCATGTCATCCTAGAATATCCCCAAATCGAACGTCAATCGTGTTGAGAGAGTCAAATAAAAGGAGGTTCCAGTTCCAGATAAAAACATACCTTTTTTTCTTCTAGGTGTCTCAAGTGAAACTCCCTTATGCTGCGAAACTGCTTTTTCAAGAATTGATGTCTATGAATATTGCTCCTAGGCTAATGACAATTTAACGTTTTTTTTCCATTGTTCTTTAATTTTCGTAATAAATTGTTCGTTTTATTTTATATTATTTGTTTATTTCACTGCCTTGTTTACTTCATTTGAAGTGCAAAAAATAGGGTTGATTAATGATATTCTTTTTTTATATTGTTTGAACTAAGGTAAATGCGCATAAAATAGGCAAATCAAATCTCATTAACGAGAATCAATGCCTGTTGAAAATAGAGCTAACTAAATATTAGTAGATAGTAGATATTGGCTGAATCAATTACTAAAAACCTCATTATCAACCTTCAAATGACACATCTGTCAAGCTTGACAAGACAATAGTATATGAATTAGATAACTAGATATAATTCAGTGTTGCCTCCCTGGCCTGGAAGAATTTACTAAATCTGAGAGGAAAAATTGACTAAATCGCATCTGTTTACTGAATGCTAAAAAAAAAAAAAACATTGTGCCCACATAACTCTTTACTTAGGCAGCGCTAATGCAATGCCAATGGTACTTTTTATGCCCCAGCGCCAAATTTATAACTCTTGCCCTGAGGGCTGTGGGGTGTTGTCATCCTCTAAGACATAATTTCCGAACCTTTCAATTACGTTGAACAAAATGACTATCAAGATTTTTATTGGATGTGTTTGGGGAAACGGTGGGCGTGGGAGGGGGGTTAGTTGCCCTCCAATTACTTTCGACTATTAAAACGGGCACTGGCTCTTTCAATTTCCAATCGAAAGAGCTCTTTGGAAAGTTTTTTTTTTACAACAAATGGCCATCTCAGAATTTCTATCAGATGCATTTCGGAAAAAATACGAGGTGTAAGGGGGGGGGGAATCCACCCTCTGACCACTGAATCTTAAAAAGGGCACTAGAACCTCTGATTGCAATCCCATGAGCCACCTTCGAACTTTAGACGATCACCCTTTCTATATATACCTTATATGCCCCTAGGGCATAGCTTACAACCCTTGGCCTGAGGGCTCTGAAAGGGCTGTCATCCTCAAAAACATAATTTCTTGACCTTTCAATTACATTGATCAAAATGGCTATCTAAAAATTTGAATTGGTGGTATTTGGGGAAATGGTGGGCGTAGGAGGGGGGTTAATTGCCCTTTAATCCCATTCGACTTGTAAAAAGGGCACTAGCCCTTTTAATTTCCAATCGAACAAGCTCTACGAGGTTTCTAAGACAACAATTAGCCATCTCAAAATTTCTATCAGATGCATTTCGGAAAAATATGAGGTGGGGGGGGGGTTATCCACCCTCTGATCACTGAATCTAAAAAAGAGCTTTAGAACTTCTTATTACCAATCCAATGAGCCCCCTCCGAAGCTTATACGATCACAATCTCTATATATAGCTTAAATGCCTCTAGGGCATAACTTACAACTCTTGCCCAGAGGGGTGTAGGGGGGGGGGGTTGTCATCCTCAAAGACATAATATCCGGGCCTAACAACTAAGTTGAACAAAATGGCTGTCTCAAAATTTTGACTGGATGTGTTTGGATAAATGGTGGGCGTGGGAGGGATGTAAGTTCCATTTACTTCTAACTATTAAAAAGAGAAATAGCCCTTTCAATCGAATGAGCTCTTTTCGAGTTTCTACGACAAAAAATGGCCATCTCGAGATTTCTATCAGATTCATTTCGGGAAAATACCTGGTGGGGGGGAGTATCCATCCCCCCTCTCTGAACATTAAAAAGGGCACTGGAACTTCTTATTTCCACTCGTGCGCATGATTCGTCACATCAGTGTCACATGATGTAGGTTATCTTCAATGCATACTAGATATATATGATATTCTAGTGATCATCTAAGCCAGTAGATACAAATAGTATAGATAAATCATAAGACGGGAATTCTCATATATGATTCTAGGCAGCTATAGCCACCCACTACACGGCCCGAAATTTGATTCCAGCGATGAGTTTATTTCGATAAAGTAAAAGTTCGAAATAGGGATAAAATCCTTTTTAATAAACAGTGTATAGAAATTCACAAAAATACCAGATATTTCGGTCACATATACAGTGACCGTCATCAGTAGTAAAACTGTTTTCATCACTGTCTATTAAAAGGATTTTGTCCCTATTTTGAGCTTTTATTTTATCGTCATGGAAAGGCAGTGTGGTCTCCCAATTTATCTTTATTCTTTTTCATCGGTCGTCCTGAAATCTGGCTCGCGAAGCAAAGTTCATGTGGATTGAAAGTGTGCTGAAGCTCAATTCTGGTTTTCAAGGTTGGTTGATTGCCCAAAAGGACTCAAGCTGCTTGTTCCTGGATTCTTCAGCATACTGCAATTCTATTTTCTGTGGAAATATTTTTCTTCATATGATGCAAGGATATAAAATCGAGGGTTATGCTCCATGGTAAGTTCGTACATACTGGTAAAACAGTCTTTTAAAATCGACGTAGTATTTCTATTATACTGATGGCGGTACCATAGTGTATCATAGGAGGCACCTGTGGCACTGAAAAAAAACTAATACAAAAAAGTTTAATTTGTAACCGATATGTAACTAGAATAGGGTGTATCATAGGCGGTACATTTGCCCCTGAAAGGTTTCAATATCTTTGTATGGTTTACAACAGCCCTCACAATGTATTTGTATTTTAATTCTGGTGCTTTTGTTCTGATGAAAAATTATTTTAGTTCTGGTGTTTTTCTGGTTATTTAAAAATGTTTCTCGGGTGGAAGTAAAGAGCAAGAGTTCAAACTTGAAACTAACAACGATTATCGTTATATTCAATGGGTTACCGCTTCCCTTTAGTCCCATGCTATATAATCACTTACATTTGGGTGGCTACTGCCCTCTTAAACCCCCTGCGTTTTTCACTTAAGCTTGAGTAGCGTTTCTCAGAAAATATTTTAAAAAAGGAAATAAATTACAATACGGTTGGTTTTCTTTTTATGATCACATATCACAATATTTGAGTTCGTTCTTTCGTTCTGAAAATGAAGCTGTATTTAAGTAGTTTTTTGTGACATTCTTGTGTGCGATTTTTTTGTTCAATAGAATCAAGATAATGGATTCAAACTTTGGTGTAAAGAGCAGGGGTTTTAGGGGGATAGGGGTGGCGGGAGCCTATCTTATTAGGGAGGATTATATATAGTATAGGATTAAAGCGGGCGGCAGTCTCTTCAATGTGTAGTAAAATTTGTTAGTTTTAAGTCTGAATTTCCCTCTCTACTTCCATCATAACAACTTAGTTTTTTTTGTTAATGTGCTTTTTTTTAAACTTAGATTTGAGCTTTTCTCTTCACTTCCAGCTTTTTTTCACGTGGATCATGAACCCAACAAAATAAGTTGACCCAAACAACCTTGCTTTTGAAGCACCACCTAGGCATTTCTAAAATCCTGATGCCCCCCTCATTATATTTTATTTTTTTTCATTCTAAATTTTAAGTTTAAACACCTGAAGAAAGCTTGAAACTTAACTCTAGACATATTATATACTAATGACAAATGGTACTTGTATGATATACCCCCTGCAGCTCAAGAAGTGAAGTTAGGTTAATCCTAATAAAATATACCTAAGTATGATAGAAATATAATACTTTGGAAACAAATTTAGGCTATATATTTGCACATTGGGGGGGGGGGGG
>JAQQPU010000644.1:0-41522 GCA_029168905.1 Artemia sp. Kazakhstan ARC1039 | reverse complement strand
GACTGAAAACTAAATACGCTTGAAATATTTTCACCTTTCTTACTTTCATAAATGAAAAATTATCAAAACCTTAGCGAAGAAATGTCAGTATGTGTCGATTTAACTGACGATCCACGGTCATTTTTTTTCAGTAAAGCACAAATTGGGTTCTGGTCTTGAGAAGGCATAGGGGTTATCAGCCCTACTCATGTTTAATTTTTGCTCATGTTGAGTTTAACTTGGCTATTTATTGCAATTTCTGTTCGTTTTGAGTTTCATTTATTTATCGATAGTGATTTGTGGTAGTTTTGTGCTTGGAAGATTATTTGACTTTATTTTTGCTCATTCTTGGCTTAATAGAACTCTTTACTTTTCCCTGAAAAATCTGTCTTGTGGAAACAGTTTAACTAATAAAACATAAACAGTCAAAGATGTCATAACTGAATAAAGAAAATCATAATTTTTTACAATTTCCAATCCCCAAAAACATAAAAAAGGAATCCAGCATTGACGAAAAAACTACAGTGTAGTAAATAAATGATTAATAATCCAAGTTCAAATTATTTTAGGAGCTAGGTCACAGTATGCCATGGTTTCTTAAATTAAATTCTTTGAAAGTTTGCCAAATTGAAATGTAACTAATCATTGAGCTTTCCATGTCTTGGAGTAGCAAAAAATAGAAAATTTACGAATATGGCAGATAAATTACCCTAGGATAGTAGATCTTTCTCCACTACTCTATGGGAAGGTCACCCCCCCAGCTTTTTACATTTTTTACTCCCCTCCCAGATTAAAAAAAAACACCGTTTTTGGTATTTCATTGAAATTTTTTTTTAGAAAAATAGACAAATTGCCTACCCCTAGAATGTGGAAAATACATTTGTTCCCTTCCCCCAACATTTAAATTGTCTGAATTGGCACCATTGCCTGTCATACAAGGATGGTTGTTCCTCAAATGACCCTATTTGCCCCAGTGTCAACTAAACTTTCTAACTCCACTAATAGGCTCTGAGTCTTCATTATTGTCAAACAAAAATCAAAATTCCTGTTACCAGTCTGCTTTTTGCTAGTGCTGAAGTGGTTAGCTTTTCAGGAATTTGTGAATAGGATCTCGTATGTAAATAGCAGGATGTCATTGCAATCAGGTTTTGTGAATTTCCAGAATCAGCGAAGACAGTTATATAAAGTTTTTATTTACACTCTGAAATTAAAAAAATAATCTTAGAACACCTATAGTCTAAAAAACCTAACCGATCTGATATTAATACTGTCATAATTGAAATACAAATGATACTTTCTACAATAAAAAAAATGAATCCAACGTTAAAAAAAAATCCACAGCATAATGAGCGAATCCATTTTTAAATTAATTTAGAAGCTAGATTATAATATGCTACAGTTTGTTGATTATCTCTTTTGCAATTTCGCCAAATTAAAATGCAACTAAATATCGAGGTTTTCGAATAAAGCACACATCGAGGTTTCGAATATAGTCACAAAAAAAGCACAAAAGGATAAGAATACTTATAGAAAGTGACATACTTAAAAAATTATCTCTGATATTGTAAATTAAATTGTACAACTAAATTACAATTAAACAGATTTAGAAATTAGATCTTACTTGGTTGTGGGAGAGCGACTGATGACCAGTGGTCAAAGGAGTGTCTCTTTTATCTTTTTCAGTTTTGTAAAGTTTTCTCCCTTGTAAGGCTAGATAGACATGTCTGAGTTATATAAGTAATTTTAATTTGTCACCATAATGATCTTGTTTACAAATTTCTCATAATCTATTTCTGTTGCTGTACATGACTGCATACTTCGCTTTTTGATTTGCATGTAATTAAACCACCTTTTTTTTCACACTTATTAGCTTTTGCTCCAACCAATTTTCATGGTTTGCTCAACTTTTCGGTTTTTTCTATTCAACTTGTTAGCCTTTCAACTGTTTATTTTTTAGCATATATATCTAATTCACTTTTGCTATTTTAGTGATTAAATAAAAAAACAAAAAAAAACAAGTTTTTTCAACTGAAAGAAAGGAGCAACATTAAAACTCAAAACGAACAGAAACGGACATGACTTCTTATCTGCATTAGCAGTTCAATTTCTTTCTGTTTGGATTCAACTTCGCGTAATGTCATTCTCAGGTCTATACCAATGCTTGATTTATGCGCAAGAAGGGGGGGGGATTCAAAAAGTTAATTATTTTTGTAATTAAAAAAATAAAAAGTAACGGAAGAAAAAGGAACAATTTTGTAAAAATACAATACCTTTGCCGTCTAAAGACCATTTGCTTTTAAATAAACTTCCTTCTCTGTTTTAAATTAAAAAATAATTAACTTTTTGGCATCCCTGCTTTTAATCAAAAAACAAATTCGAGGTGCTTGAAGCCCTTCCCCCATAGGACTGTGGGGGTTCAAGTCATCCTCAAAGACATCGTTATTAGATCTTTCGACTATGCCGAAAAAAATGGTGTAAAATTTAGTGAAAGTAGGTTTTTCCAGGTTGGAACTATAATTAAATTCTATGGACCTGTCAAAAAGTCCATTTCCTAGATAAAGCCCATTTCCTTGATGACTATATTAATCCTGAATATTTACTATAATTCCTAGAAGTTGACAGACTAAAATATGGCAGTTCTGTCAAATGTCCTGATATGTATCTGCATGTTGTGCTGAATATAAGCTATAAATTAAGATTACTTGAGTCAGTTCGAATTCTGTATCTGTCCTCGTCACATGTACATTTACTGTATTATATGTATAAATAAACAGCTTATACTCTAAACATAAACTTTGTGATGGTTAGAGACTCTAGACATCCTCCACCGGTCGAACCCAGATAATAGACCAACGCTACCATAAGACTCCAAAGAGAAGAAGTCACATTTTACAGAGAAGTAGACAATTCACAGAGAGGTGATCCAAATTTTACAAAGTGATGCTGCAGTTTTTGCCGCAGAGGATTACAGTTCTTACCACTTCAATCTGCGGTTGTTACATATCAAGTTAACAATTTCTTTTGAGGCCCATCCTCTACATTGTCGTCGTATATTTCTTAACCTTCCAATTTTGGTAAAATTCCTCTTTGTCAACTGTAATTGTGGCGTAGAGACTATCCGCTGAAAGCCGTTTCGGCTCGTGCATAATTGTGTTATTGATATGTGCTAAAAAACTTTTCATCGTTTGACGTCGGAAGTTGAGACTTGTTGCTGTTTTCATCGTCAAAGATTCCAGGTTTCAGTTCCAGGTTCCCGCTACAGAGTCCAGTTTTTGAAAGAAAAAAAAGTGAAGAACGTCGAAGGACAATTTACGAAAGTAAGTCATGCATTTTAAGTTCGCACGCGATTAGGAAATATGTTAGGAGTGTTTAGTAACGATATTGCCTTTTTTTTTACAGCTTTGACTTAATTAATTTGTTTTACGATTGCCACAAAATTGTATCGATTAGGCCTTGGCGGTTTAATAGATTTTCCAATAGTATAGACCTGAATTGTTTTATTGAAGGCTCGGGACTAAATATTAAGAGATATTTATTAGAATACCAGGATGATTATGATTCTGCTTATGAAGCGTGTAAAAGAGCGCAGCGTTTTGAAACCATTGAAAACGCAATTGGGGAAGAAAAGCAGGAATTTTATCAGCCACTGTAGATGCTGAATTTTGTTGCAATGTCAGAACTGAAATGTCAGAACTGGCCTGACGTAAAACGTGACCAGGGGGAGAGGTAGATTTGTTTTAGTACAGGATGTAGGGGTTAGATTAGAAATTTAGGCAGACATTTTAGGAAAAAAAATATGACGAGAATTTGAGAATTTATTATAAGGCACTGATCTAAAGAGGTGTATTATCAAGAATGATGAGAAATATAGTATAAGGCACTGATGTAGTGAGGCGTTATGTCGAGAAAGATGAGGCTGGTGAAGGGGCGAACTACGGTTGACCGAGGGACCAGATGACTGGTGATTTATTAGGCACTGACGTTATGAGGCGTTGTGTCGAGAGAGATGAGGCTGGTGAAGGGGCGGACTGCGGTCGAACGAGGGACCAGGTGCTGCTAACGGGTTCAGAGGATCCTGGGAAAGGAAGGTCCGAGCGGTTAACGGGTTCAGAGGATCCTGGGAATAGAAGGTCTGAGCTCCCATGGGCGAAGAGAGAGGTAGGCGGTGGAGTTCCGAACTTCGGAAACCCTGCAAGTTTCGTACCATGGACATTAATAGACGACAGGGCAGAAAAGAGTTCCGTGCCAGGGAAAATATTAGACGACAGGGCAGAAAAGAGTTCCGTGCCAGGGAAAATAATAGACGACAAGGCGGAAAAGAGTTCTGTGCCAGGGAGAATTCTAGACGACAGGGCGGGAAAGAGTTCCGTGCCATGAAAATGAGAGAGAATAACACGGGGAGAGAGATTCGTGTCTAAGAAAAGTAATCTTATGTCTTGGCTGTTAAATATTTTTGACGGCCTGTTTCTTAGGAAAGGTGTTCTTTATTGTTATCTGATGGGAGGCGTTGATAAGGACAAAGGGTACCCTAGAACAGCTGAATTATTCTCGCCAAGTGTCCTAATAGATTCGGCAATAAAACTGGCTCGTGATCATTTACTCATTGGTGGTCACATGTCTATGGAGAAGACATTACAACGAGTGAGCCGTATCTTCATATTTGATAGAATGAGTGCAAAAGTTCGAGAGTATTGTGAAAACTGTAATTTGTGCTTGCGCAGAAATAAAATGCATGAGAATATCAATACTAGGTTAGGAAAAAATGAAGAGCCAAAATACCCATTCCGTGTATTTTCGGTAGACTCTGCTGGTCCCATGGGGGGCGAATTATGTGGACCTACTGAAAACGGAAATTTTCATATTTTAGTTGGAGTTGACCAGTTTTCAAAATTTTGTATCCTGATAGTTGTGCCAAGGATAACAGCAGAAGGTATGTGTAAATTTCTTTGCGAGTCAGTGATAGCATACTTTGGTCTTTTTGAAGTTTTGATCAGTGATTCCCACCAGTCTTTCCGTTAAAATCTCATTTCACAGATGTGTGAAAAATTGAAAATTAAACATCATTTTTGTCAAGTTATAATCCTCAATCGAATGGGTTATGTGAAAATCGTGTGAAGGTAACAAAATACGTATTAAAAATTTATTGTCAGGATCATCCAAATTCTTGGGGTACTTATTTGTCCTTCTTTCAGAATGTATTAAATTCTACTCTTTCTTCCACAGCTAAATATTCACCACATTACATAATTTTTGGTGGGCAGCCTCTTTCATTTTTGGATATTCAACTTCCATTGCCTTCAATTGACTATTTCGATAATTATGAGGATTATATGGTTAATTTAGTTAGAAATTTATTCACAATTTACAGGATTTGGGATGAACCAATAGGAAAACAGAGAAAATATCAAAGAGTACAATATAATAGAAATACTGTAGAACTACAGTTTTGCGAGAAGGAGACTTAGTTTATGTCCAAGACAAAGCTCAGAATCCAAGGAAAAGCAAGCGTTTAACGCTCAAATTTCGTGGACCATATATAATTTAAATTTTTTTAAAAGATTCCCTATTCTTGGTACAAGAACTTTCAGAGACGTCTGTAAGAAGAACAGTAAACGGTCGTCTGGTAAAGCTTGTAAAGGATTCCGAAACTTTCTTACGTTTGAATCATATTTTCAGGAGAAAATTGATATTATCAAAAAACCTAAAATTGTCACTAGTAAATTAAAACCTAATGACAAAGAGAAAAGCAGCAACGGTTATAGCTTATGTCAACGTCCGGGTGAGAAACTCTTGGTAGTTCAGAATTGTCTTGAGCAACCAGTAATAACAAGTAAATTAATATCGGAGAAATCAAAAATTGTAGAATTGGAGCTAGAGAATTCAAGAGCAACGGTTTACCAGCTTCCAGTGGATACTCCAGTATTAACTTAAGAAATAATGGAGAATAGCACCGTTTCTAGCGTACAACAGGAGGTTCAAATGGAGCCTAGTCTAGTTAGTCTAGAAGTAGATAAAGGGGAAATAGAGGTTGAAGTAGGCTCGAGTGGAGAATCAAGTAGTTTTAGGAGAAGCAATAGGAAAACAAGTAATAAGCCTCCAGGTAGTATTATAGAGAGTATTAAAACAATTATAGACATAAGTGGAGTAAGGTGGTTATAGAGATTAGTATGTTATTACAGTATAAACGGTGTTGAGAATTGATGTTGAGTCACAATGAAGACGTAGCTAGGTTATATGCTAATTAACTGGACAGGAGAAAATCTTTCTTTGAAATAGGAAAAACAAAAAGATAGAAATGACAAGCGAAAGCTGTGTGGCAACTTTTCTCAAATGATGTATTTAATTCCTTTTGATATCTTATAAATAGTAAAGGAACCGAATAATTTGTGGAAAAAAAAAGAATTAAAGCTTTGGTAAAAGGAAAGTAAAGGAAAATCTCATCGTGTTTCTGTTGAAGATTATAATTTTTTTTAAGTGTTCTGTTCAAACTTAAGTTACTTTAAAAGATATTCTGACGATGTGCAGATTTTTCTATTAGGTGTTGCTATGCGAATTTTATGCGAACTTAGCGTGACAATATAAAGTGAAATGAAAGTGCCAATTGGAAAAAATATAATATCTTGTGTCTTGTTGATTCAGTTTTAGTGTCAGTATTTTATTTTAAGTTCTTACTAAGTGTACCTTTGTTTGAGGATAGAAAATCATTTTTTTTTGTGAAAAAAAAAAGATTTTGAAAACCCCGGGGTAAAATCTGTAAACTTAGTGAAAGTAGGTTTTTCCAGGTTAGAACTATAATTAAATTCTAAGGATCTGTCAAAAAGTCCATTTCCTAGATAAAGCCCATTTCCTTGATGACTATATTAATTCTGAATATTTGCTATAACTACTAGAAGTTGTCAGACTAAAATATGGCAGTTCTGTCAAGTGTCCTGATGTGTATCTGAATGTTGTGCTGAATATAAGCTATCAATTTAGGTTACTTGAGTCAGTTCGATTTCTGTATCTGTCCTCGTCACATGTACATTTACTGTATTATATGTATAAATAAACAGTTTATACTCTAATCATAAACTTTGTGATGGTTAGAGACTCTAGACATCCTCCACCGGTCGAACCCCAGATAATAGGCCA
Organism: Artemia sp. Kazakhstan ARC1039; assembly: GCA_029168905.1. Lineage (NCBI taxonomy): Eukaryota > Metazoa > Arthropoda > Branchiopoda > Anostraca > Artemiidae > Artemia > Artemia sp. Kazakhstan ARC1039. The sequence goes on along the minus strand of JAQQPU010000644.1, from coordinate 34,412 downwards.
ACACTACCATAAGACTCTGCAGTACCGGAACAATTCATCGGCCAATGCAATGCGTTCGGCTTAAAAATGAAGAAATTTGTGGGGGTTGGTTTTGATGGGGCCAGCAACATGTCAGGCTGCCATTCCGGTGCACAGGCAGAAATTAGGAAAAAATATCCGCATGTGATCTACACCCACTGTGTATCGCACAGCTTAAATTTTGCTTGATATAAAACTAGTACGGTAGGACTTGTTAGGTCAACCTTTGCTACTATACAGCAGATTATATCATTTTTATCATCCTCACCAAAAAGAACGAATATGTTTGTAGAAGCGGTCGCTGTCGTTTGTCCCGAGAGTCCTGTGAGGAAGCTTGTGAGCGAATCGAGATGGGTGGAGCGCCACGATTGCATTTTAGTTTTTATGTCATTGTATTGTGCGATTATTTCCGTACTTGAGGAAATACTTGGTAGCATACGGTGCGATACGGAATTTATTTCAAAAGCGAATGCGTTGGTTTCAACAGCAACTGAATTTAGTTTCATGTTCACGATGGCTATGCTAGATTGTGTAAGTGCCATAATGCTCTCTGTCTCTAAGGCGCTGCAAGCCGAAGTTTTAGACTTACTTGAGTGCTGTCAGCATATTAAGCTATGTTCTGATACTTTACTGCAGTCAAAACAAAATAATTTTGAAACAATTTTTCAGAAGGCCTATGAGCTTGCACAAGAGGTAAATGTGGCACCGGCTGTTCCAAGGTCTACCCGCCGAAAGTCCATCAACGAGAATGAGTCCATCAAGGTTTTTTATCGCGAGTCATTGTTCGAACCTTTATTTTGCTTCAATTATTGAAGAATTTGATCAAAGATTTTTGCGCCATCAGGACGCATCTTTCAAAATCGGAAGGCATTAGCCAGCTAACAGTGAGTCATTAAATATTAATGAATTTGTGAACGCTGTTGCTGTTTACGAGGTATTTCACGGGGGTAGACGTGCGCTCGAATGTGAGTTAGTCCTTTGGAAATAGAAGTGGCTCGGAATGTCTGAGAAACCATCAACTGTTGCTTCGACTCTTGCGTCATGCGATGCAACATTTTACCCATCCATTCGAAGGCTTTTGACGATTTTTCAGACATAACCAGTGACTACCGCTTCTGCTGAGAGGAGCTTTATTTGTCTTAAGCGATTGAAAACCTATCTGCGGAGCTCCACGGGCGAGGAGCGTCTGAACGGACTAGCTCACATGACCTTGAACCACGATATCCAGGTCGATGCTGACCAAGTTTTTGATCGATTTGCAGCCAAAAAAGACCGGCGGCTGTGACTGTGAGAGGTTAGGTCGTCTTTCGTTGCTCGTTTCTCTAAGAGCAGTTGATTCTGTTTTTTAAACTTTAATTGTGCTTCATCCTCTGTGAACAATGTTAATATCAATACATTTCTTGCTTTCATGGCCGCTATAATAGGTAGACTGAGGCCCCCACCCCTCCGAAACCAAATTCTGGGCAATTGTCTTTGATATAATATTATTTTTTATTTATTTGGTTCTCTAAAACAAGGGTCCTATAGGCCAATATAAGGAATAATGCTCTTCTTTTTTTTTATATATTTTCTAAATTCTGCTGCTTCTTGGCAGTTCCAAAGCATCTACTCGCCCAAAATAGAAACTCTCACTGCTTCTAACTTTTTTTTTAATTCTCACTTTTTTGGCAAAATTTTGTCATCCATTCTCAAACAAAAAAAAGTCTACAACTAGAAATACTCATGACAAGTGTGTACTTTTCATTTCTTTACATAGATAGCCCCCCATACACCCCGCCTGAAATCTTGCACTATGATAGATAATTTTCTTGCTCACATGACTGCTATAAAAAGGTATACTGTTGCCCCCCCCCCCAAAAAAAACAACAAAATCCTTGATACGCCACTGGATCCTTAGATAACTCATAATGAAAAAAAAACACAGATAGAATTACAAAATTTATGGAAAGATCAGATGGAACAATCATCAAAGGGTATTTAGAAAAATGCACCAATGAAAAAAGCATTTCAATAACTTCTTTAACAGGACAGACCAGGCTAACCTTCAAACTTCTCCAATCAACTCGACCAAAATACCCAGAAAGTGGCTCCATCACTCAGAGAGCAGTACCTTTAATTGAAGAAGTCAGAAATGACAAAACTCTAAAATTATGAAACGCCCCAAGCGTGGACTCCTTGCCAGCAGAAATTTACAAGGCAAGCCCACAACCTGTTGAAGTCCTTCAAATCTACATAGCATAGGCTGGGACACTGAATATGTCCTCCAGAATATGTTCCCCACATTAAAGAAACAAGAAAAAGGAAATTGTAAAAATTTTTTTTTTTGTAAAAACGAATTTAGAGACAAACAAGAGCAGCAGACAGGGAGGAACCATGCATGTTTCTGCTTAGGATTGGGACGTACCAACTATGTCCTTACCCTTCATCCTCTTCTTTACCAACATTTCATCAATGGATTGGATTCAGTTTTTTTTTATTTCATTACTGCATTTAAATCTAGGCCTACATTATGGCCCTTGCTGTAGGAAACTTGGGCCTAAAAGGGTATTCCAACAACAATAGTTGAGCTATAGAGAGCCTACTATGAGAACACCTGGAAAAGCATACAAATGCAAGGACATTTATAGGAGCCACTTGAGAAAATATCGCTCTCTCTCTCTCCCTCGCCCTTTACCTGTCTCTCTCTCTCTCCCTCCCCCTCTCTCTCTCTCTCAGAGAGACCAACTCCAAATGAGTTGGTAAAATTATGATTTTTCCAATGCTGCCAAAATTTTTTGTTTGGTTAAATACAAACCACATCTCTCTTTCTCACTCTATCTCTCTGAGAGAGAGAGAGGGAGGGGGACCAACTCCAAATGAGTTGGTAAAATTGTGATTTTACCAATGCTGCCAAAAATTTTTCTTTGGCTAAATAAAAACAACAAAAATACTGACATGTCATTTACAGAAATCTTGAACTTGGTTGGTGAACACAACAGTTTTACTGACTCCTTTCACGATTTTATAGATAGCACCACAGTTTTACATTTAGTTGAATAAAAACCTGAAAATACTGGATTGAAATCTAATGAATTCTCAATCTAGGTTGGTAAATTCAGGTTTTTTTGTGACTTCATGGATAGTGCCAAAATTTTTATTTGGTTAAATAAAGAATATTTTACTTCTTTTTACCAGTTACATCCAGTGTTAAGTTTACGGTTACGCTTTCGGAAAGGCTAGGTAGTTAGTAGGTCATGAGCTGTGAGTGGTAAAAACAGCAATGCCCATCCAAGGTAACAACATGTCAGTTTCAAAATTCAAAAATTACATGTGTTGGATGATTGATCTCAAGTGCAAAGCATCACATTAATGAAAGAGCTAACAAAGTAAAATGAAGTGTTGGGGTGCATGAATACATTCAACAAAGATTATTGTAAATTAATCAATGCTTTTCTTCACAAAAACAACAAGCCTAAATGGATTTTAGCAGCTGAGAAGGTTGTTTGCAACCCATTTGCCACATAAAAAAACCAAAAGAACCATGGGCGCCCATATGGGGGGGGGGATCCCGCCCCCCCCTGGCTGAATGATGTTGCCTTATTTTTATATTTTTGTTCTGAGATTTCTATTATATAGCATTAAAAGTGCCAATTAGATGAGGTTTGCCCCCCCTGGAATTCAGCTTATGGGCGCCCATGAAAAGAACCAAATATACATTACTTTCGAAAAAAAATCTGGAGGTCTTAGAAAAGGAAGGCGCAAGCAGAGGTGCTTATGTTTCAAAGCTATGATATACAAGCAATATGTCTGTTATTTGATAAGGTGGCATGCTAAATTTAATTCAAAGCTTATAGAAAGAATCTCTTTGCACAGCACACCTGCAGCAAAACCCCCATAATCCAAAAATATTTGAAATCTTACAGGAACTGTATATATTCTTTAAAGATCAAATGAAATGAGTCATTGCTTAGAAACAAGCCGTTTTGAGTGCTGGATCAATACTGAAGCCTGAGAATCTGGCAATGACTAGGTGGTTGTTCAGGTCAGAGAGTTTGACAGTGTTGTGGACAAGCTTTGACACTATTGTTAAATTTCTCATACAGCTAATAGAAGATAACACAGACAAGATAATAAAAGAAAAAGTCCAACTTCTGCATTGCCACATTACCTGCTTTGATTTTATTTAGATTCTTATGTTACCTTAGATTGCATTGTCCAGAAAATGAGGAATTATCCTGTAGGTGCTGGTTAGTCAAGATGTTGGGCCAATGTGTTGGCTGAATCTCATTCTTGAAGCCATGACTTGGATGACCAATCTTTGTCTACAGCTTCCTTGAAAGCCTCCACACTAGGGACTGAGACTGCTCCTTTGCTTAGGGAGTTCCAGAGCCCCACGACTGTATTCGGGAAGAAGTTGTCCTGTAGTCCGGTGTTGGCTTGTTAGCAATACAGCTTCAAGGTGTGTCCTCTAGTTCTTATTGACTGGTCAAGTTCAAGCATATTTTGTTGCAAGAACTGAGTGTGCAGCATTTTGTATGCCATGATGATGTCCCCACGCTTCCGTCAGTAGGAGAGGGAAGAAATCTGTAACTCCTCCAGGCGGGATGGTAGTCTTGGCTTCTACGATACTCTATTTATTTAGTTGCTTGACTTTGGATACTCTCTAGTTTTTTCTTTTTGCCTTTATTTAATCACGTTGCCGTACACACATCAATTCCAGTTTTGGTCAAACAAGTCCTTTGTATAGCTTTGACATCAGCTTTGGTAACCACTGCAGAATGTTCTTTTTACAGTTCCCAAGGTCTGGAGCACTTTGGAGACAACTGACTGAGCATATTGGTCAAACTTCAATTCATCATCCACAAGTATACCTAGGTCCTTTCAGCATGGCAGGAACCAATCATTTGCCCAATACCATCTATTCCATGCATGTGATACTGATCTCTCATATTCTTTCTGTCAAAATGAATTGTCCTGCATTTCTTAATGTTGAATTCTAACCACCAGAATTTTGCTCAGTCAGAGAGTTTGCCTAGATCAGCTTGTAATAAGGCTTGCTCTTTGGTGCTGTTTGCAGGACTGATGATTTTCAAATCATTGGCATACAGGTTCATTTTATTTTTGACAGATTGTGGGGCATTGTTGATATAAATGTTAATTAATGTTGAACCAAGGATTGCTCCCTGTGGGACTCCACTTTCCACTAAGTACTATCTGAGTAAAATACCTGACTGTTTTCTCCGTGCACCTTTACACTCTGCTTTCTATCTTTCCGGGATGCCGTCACCCACTCAACAGCAACATGGCTTACCCCAATTGCAATTAATTTTGCCTGTAGTTGATGATGACATACTTTGTCAAATACGTGGGCAAAATCCAGGAGAATGAGGTCTACTGGAAGCTAGGAGCTCTCTGACAAAACTGTATGCATCTATCAGATTGGTATCAATGTATCATCCTGATCCAAATCCATACTGACTCTATGTAATAAGTTTGTTGGAGGTGAGGTGTCTGACAATGGCAGTAGTTACTATTCCTTTCAGAATTTTTCCAATAATGGATGTAATGATAATAAAGCACTAATTTGAAGGGTCTAGTTGGCTGCCACCATTATGGATAGGGGTGATATTAGCATTCTGCCAGTCCTGAGGCACTGTCTTTTTATCAAGGGATTTTTGAAAAGTGCTGCAAGAGGCAAGGCCAATTCTGCATGAACTTCCTTTAATCTCCAAGGGTATATTCTGTCAGGCCCTAAAGATTTGTTCTGGTGCTGGTTTTTCAGTCTAGCCTCAATGTTGTCTTTACTGACAGTATTTGGTGACATTGGTTTATCAACTGCATGCTTAGGTTGGTTGGGAAGTGGATCTCTATATGGGGTAGCGAAGACCTTTTGGAACTGATTGTTCAGTGACTCAGCTATTTCATTGGGGCTGGTAATAGATGCTCCATCAACAGAAAGCTCAGTTACTGAGTCTTCTGGGTTTTTGCAGGGAAGCATACTTCCATAATTTCTTCGGATTTGATTTGGAAGCATCTGCAATTACTTCTTCTTGCTCTATTGTAAGTTTTCATGAAAGCTGTTAAGCCTCATTACAGAGTTGCTTTACTCTATCATAATTTACCTATGTTGGCATATCTTTATATTTCTTCCACTGTTTTTTTTTCTTTTGGATTGCCAGTTTAATATCATAGGTGAGAAAAGGAAGAGTTCTTGGCTTACAGATCTACACCATTGTAGTATGTTTGTCACAAGATGATTCAAGAATCTCTTTCATTTTAGTCAATGAGTCAGGAGCATCTGCATTCTCAATGAATGGCCAATCTTTTCTTGATATTTCTTGCCAAACTTGGTTGTAATTTGTATATACATATATCTTGCATACTGACTAAGCAGTGGAACAAACTTGGTTAACTAGCCAAAGACAAGTTCCAGCTTAAAAAGCATCCTAGGCATCCACCTGCTTGTTATTCAGAGACATATTATATATATAAGTTAAAATGTTAAAATAACATAAGTTGGACACAAAACCCCTATGCCTTCCCAAGGTCAGAACAAAATTTGCACTTTACTGAAAAAATATAAATGTTTTTACTTTTATAACTTTAATAAATCATATAACATTAACATTTTGATTACTAAATATCAGTATAAGTATATTAAACTGACAATGCACATTCATTTGTGATTAATTTTTTTTTAATTAATTTATTGATGATGATTTGTGGTAGTATCACGCTTGGTAGATTATTTTATTTTATTTTTGCTCATTTTTTGTTTAATGGAGTTCTTTACTTTTCTTTGAAAAGTAAAGAACTCCATTATATTTTCATGAGATTTTCTTCGATATCTCAAGAGTGAAAGGGTATTAGGTTGAAGTTATTAAGTTGAAGGTTAGGGTATTAATTTGAGGGATGTTCATGTAACTCAAAAGATACTGCATGCGTCCTGGTCACGAAAAACATCTGTTACTTTATATAGAGAACGAATAGGAGTACTGAGTGGAAACGTCGAAGGCATGCTGAGGGGAATATTGAACTAAACCAGATGATACTATGTGCTTTGATGTTGTCAAAACAGCATTTCTGCAGTATTCAAGAATAGTTAGAGGTATGAAGTTGAAACTTTCATGGCGTGCATAACAAAATCATAATGTGCATCGAGGTAGTCAAAAGGGGGTATTTTCAATATCTTAGGAACGGCTAAATGTATTATGTTAAAACTTTCAGGAGATGCTGAAATAAATCTAAGGACATTATGTACATCCAAATGTTCAAAAGGGAGGATATTTGATACATCAAATACATCAGTAACGGTATCAAATACACGTATCAATTTAATAAGTACCTCAATTGAAGCTGCAGAACCAAGAAAACTTGAATCAGATAATATCTTGATGCATTGACTCGTGAAGGCCTGTTTTTCTTCTTTTTAAACAATAGTTACGACACATTTTTAATAATGAAGAAAAAACTAATCTATTTAAACAAATAAGCACTTAAAGCATAATAGAACATGATTAGATTTTATAATAAAATAGATGATCAATATTCATCTATATTCAAAGTTGTAACAAGATGGCCTTGGTCCTATAGGAGATACCAAATTAAACAGATTTACAATCCATTGATTTGAATAATTTTCCCTTTTATCCATCCCTAATTCTACAGTCCGATTATTGTTAAAATTTTGATCTAAATCCAAACAGCATGATAGTCTTAATTTTTTACCCATTAGTTGTCTATGTTTCCACTTTCATTTACTTTCTGTTTTTTTTTGCCAAAAATTAGCAAGAAAATGATTGTACCTCAACTAAGTTTTCTTATAAAATTCAACCGATGTTAGTATCTAAGGAGTGTTTATATTAAAATACTCACTCAGTAGACACAGTATCGGGAATCTACAAGTTTTCCCGATTGGGGATTTTGGACGTTTCGGCACCACAAAAAATTTTACGGTTCTGCAACTGATGGTATATTTAGATTTGAAGATGGCTCTTAAACGGTTTGTATGGGTGACAGAAGCTTTCATTATAATAAACGAACAAATTGAAGACAAAGGAGATATCGATAAAACTTGTTTAATTCAGTTGTAGTTTTTTTTTTAATTTAAGTTCTGATCTTTTTGCAATTGGTACCGCCACCACAGACGTCATATTTCTTGCTGTTACATTCTGTATATCAACAACTGTAAATTGACTGATTGGCGTGCACCCTTCTCAGTTATTCTACTTAAGAATTAAAATGTTGAATTGTAATCTCAATTTCGGATAAAATCTACATCACCCTATAGCTTCCTTATTTCGGCTTTGGTTTAGCTGAAGGTGGTTCAGAGGTTAATTCCCCCTTTCTATATTTATCTGAAGACTAATTAAGAATAAGACAATTTGTATATTAAAATAGACTCCTTTAGGCATCTGCACTACCCCATCTACATTATGACCCACAGCACTTCATTTACAATAGGTAATATCCAATCATAAATTACTAAACAAAATTTCACTACTAAAGCTTACTAGTTTTGCTCACTACTTTACTACTAAAGCTTACTACTACTACTGCCACTAAAGCTTAGGTTACTATAATTAATTCTACAGCTACTACTACTGCTACTGCTATTAAAAAAAGGATATTAATAAGAAATCTTTGGGATATACAGAAACTATGTGGAACTAAATCGTAACACCTTATGCCCACACAGGTTGTCAAGCGGACGCATCAGAAATGCTTCAGGAATGGTTGATGGTAGGTATTAAGCTGAAAATTTCAGCGTGTGTTGAAGGGGATGTTGAAAAAACAAAAGGTGCTATGCGTATACTGCTATAAATATTGCTACTGCGCAAGCTAAGGGTATTAAGGTGAAGCTTTTAAGGATAATTAGGCGGATGTTGAACTAAATAAAAAGTAAAAACTATGAGCATGTGGACTTTCAAAAAGTTGACAAATTTTCAACTTTCAAAAATTTGACAAAGCAATATCTGAAGAACAACTTATATTATTAATTTAGACCTTTAAGGGTAACTTATGGGGGATTTCGCAATATCATAGGCAGCACCACTCAATTATAGCTCGAATTATCATTGAAACTTTTAAAGGAGCTAATTCAAATCAAAATTCAAAGTTCTGGTGCCCTTTTTAAGAGAAAAAAGAGATTGGAGGGCAAGCAGCCTTTCTCCCAAGCCCATTCATTTTCAAAACGCAACCAGTCAAAATTATGAGAGAGCTATTTTGTTCAGCATAGTAGAAAGGTCCAGCAACTATATCTTTAGGGATATTAGGCACGTCAACCCTCCGCAATTATGCAACTATCCCATTATGCTTTAAATTAAATCAAAAGGCATTGTGTTTATGGTTGCCAATAAGACACATCTGCAATATATCGAGAACGACTCAGCAATATATCGAGATTAAGTTGAAACTTTTGGGGATGCTACTATTACTATTTCTGTTCTTACAATTTAAATAAATGAAAAGAATGTAAGTGTATCCAGGTTGTCAAAGGGTGTAGATAGTATCTTTTGGGAATGATAATAAGTTTTATTTTTCAGGTCAACCTCAGAAGCTCTAAATTTAAATTAAAAAATACTGTTCGTGTCAGGATTAAAAATTGTTGAAAAAGTTTCTCCAATATACAAATAGCAACCCATACTATGGATTCTTATAGAAAAACTGAAAAAATATAAAATGTTATTTTTTCCATGAAAAAGACTAGGTCAATAAAAAACAAACAGAAATTAATAAAAAAAAAACTTTTTCCACAAAATAAGGGTTTCAAAGAAAAGTAAAGAGCTCCATTAAGCCAAGAATGAGCAAAAATAAAGTAAAATGTTCCAAGTGTAAAACTACCACAAATCACTATCAATTAATAAATGAAACTCAAAAGGAACAGAAATTACGATAAATAGCCAAGTCAAACTCAAAACGAAAAAAAAAAAAATATGAATAGGGCTGGTAGCCCCAGAGCCTTCTCAAGGCCAGAACAGAATTTGCACTTTACTGAAAACAAAATACGTTTGAAATGCTTTCACTTTTCTTACTTTCATAAATAAAAAATTATCAAAACTTTAAGGAATAAATATCAGTATAGCTTTTATGTCAATTAAACTGACAATCCATGGTCTTTTGTTTTTTTATTGCTTTTTTTTTTAGTAAAGTGCAAATTGTGTCCTGGTCTTGAGAAGGCATGGGGGTTATACGGCCTACTCATGTTAATTTTTGCTCGTTTTGAGTTTGATTCGGCTATTTATTGTAATTTCCGTTCGTTTTGAGTTTCACTTTGAGTTTCTCACCTGTACAAACTCTTTCTGCGTGTTCAAATAGTCCAGTCAAGGCAAGCACTTCATGGACAAATTATCTTTTGAATAGCTTCTCACCTGTATAAACTCTTGGGAGCTCATTCAAAAATCTTGATGTAGACAAGCATTTCTTACATACATCACATTTGTTGCAATCAAGCAAATATGTGTCACTACTTTCCACAGGATGATGGTGAATTTGCCTAAAAAAACTAAATACATGAAAAAGCATTCGAAAAAGAAACTAATTCGATGTATTACTAATTGGTTGTGAGAATAATAGCCACAAACCAATGAGGATACAACTAGTGTTACAAAAATTTTCATAAACTCCAGTATGCACTTTTTGATGGCTGTGAAAATTGCTAAAATCACAAAAGTTTTTTACACACATCACGTATGAAAGATTTCTCACCTGTATACAGTCTTTAAGGTAGATTCAAACTGTAAGCTTGCGAAAAACACTTCTCACACACATAACATTTAATTGGCTACTTTTCCGTATGCACTCTCTGGTGCCTGTTCAAGCTGCCTAGATGAGAATAGCATAATTTACATACATCACATTTAAACGGTTTTTCACCTGTATGCAGTCTTTTATGTGTACTCAAACTGTAATTTTGCGAAAAACCCTTCTCACAAACATTACACTTAAACGGCTTTTCACCACTATGCATTCTTTTATGTGTTTTCAAATGCGCAGGTTGAGAAAAGTTCTTGTCACATACATCACACTTAAACGGCTTCTCACCCGTGTGCACTCTTTGGTGGGTGTTCAAATTTGATGCTCGAGCAAAGGTTTTATCACAAACGTCACACTTAAACGGTTTCTCACCCGTATGCATTCTATGATGGGTGTTCAAACCTGCTGCGTGAGAAAAGGTTTGGTCACAAACATCACACTTAAATGGTTTCTCACCCGTATGCACTCTTTTATGGGTCTTCAAATTTTGTGCCCATGAAAAGTTTTTATTACAAACATCACACTTAAACGGTTTCTCACCTGTATGCACTCTTTGGTGCCAGTTCAAATCACGCATTAGAGAAAAGGTCTTGTCACATACCTCACATTTATATATCTTTTTCTTTTGATGAGTTCTTTGATATCTTTTCAATTTTTCATACTTTTTACTTTGAAGGTGACATTTCAAACCTGTTTTCTGATATTCTAAACCTTTTCCTTCAGATTCTGATGCACACGAAATTAAGAAACCACTTGTGGATGGATTCTTGGAAACAACTAGTGATGTATTTCTAAGTAAGTGAAGTCCAGGCACGTGTGGTGAAAAGTGACCTAAAAGTTTAAAAGTCTACAGAGTTAACCAAATAACACGAAAAATAAAAACTCTTAAAACTGAAAACAAATACATATCTTTCAAAATGTTTTGAAAACCTACAGTTAAAAACAGAAAAAAACAGTATATCTTTTTATAGGTTTTAACAACTAATTTTATTTTCGATCCCTCTTCTCTCGGTTCAGTAAAGTATAATTTATGTTCAAGCAGTGGTAGTAGCAACGGGTGATGGTAACTCTAGTACGCATATAGTACCGTCTGGTGCGTTAAACACACCCTGGTAGTTCCAGAATAACAATTTATGCCCTTCCTGAGATACTAGTAGGAGAAGGGGTACCAGCCCTGGGCAAAAAACAGGGCGAACGAAATCATACGCCTATTTCTATACTAATCAGGGAGCTAGATTACTATCGGGACGATGTGACATCACTTGACCTCCAATCCTGAATTATCCTGAAATATCCTGAATTTATTTAACAGGATGTTGTCGAAAAGAACCTACGTATTATCTGTTTGTTATGGTTTCACACATTATAAGTTGTTTTTGAATCTCGTCCACAATTGATTGCATTATTAGCGGTATCTAATACTGATAAAAAGTTAGATCATTTTCATAGGGGTTAAACAAAGCTTATTAATTGTATTGTATGAAGGGTATAATACAAATCTTTAAATATATTTTAACAACTAATTTTATTTTCGATCCCTCTTCTCTCCCTCATAATGATAATTATATTAGCTTTTAAAATTAGTTATTCTAATGCAACGAAAGAGCGAAAAAGAAATCCTAAACAATCAAAAATTACACTGTGTTGTAAATCAAACCATAAGTGACGGATAGGAAATATTACAACAAATATTAGGAATTACTGTAACTAAAATAGGAAGAGCTAATAGAATACACATCATTTGTTGAAGGTAAATTTTTAGGGTAGCCGCAAAACTTTGGATAAAAAAAAAAAAAAAACGACGAAAGACACGTTTCCCTCAGGTCTTACACATACCAGTTCAAATAGGGATAAATGCTTTAAAGGCAGGACTGTATGATTATCGAAAATTACCTATGCAGAAGATATCTTACTGTACAAAAGGGGGCAGTTATCTTTTGACGAATACAAACGGGTTTAGAAGGCGGTTTTTACCTTGAGTAAACAAAATTTGAATAGCAGGGTTTCAAGTTATCATCTGATTTTAAAAGACAAAATCACAAAAAACAGGTACAAAGCAGGCAGATAAGAAGAATTTTGTTTTACTCTCAGCAATAGCCTTTAGTCACGTTGAGGAAGGAGTAAAAAAAAAAAATTAATTGAAGAAAAAACGTGAGGGCAATTGATGGAACATCGACAAGAAAGAGTACGCTTATTTAGGGTATTTGCACGAGGGTTGTTAAAAATTACTATAAGCAATAGCCTAAGAACAGCCAAGGGTATTAAGTTGAAACTTTCAGGGCTTGTTGAAAGGGTTGTTGGAAACTAATTGCGGGGAAGGGAGGTGCAAATCTGACAATTCAGATTCATATATGTGAGCTGTAGTACTTATAATTGGGAAAGGGTGGGGGCTATATCCTGGGTATAACAAACATATGAGGGTGTTATGGTGGAACTTCATGACATTTTGAACAAAATACCTAATTTTAATCTAATATCTTAGCACGAAGGGTAGCGAAAAAGGGCTTGGGAGGGAAACAGGATGGCATCAGTCCCATTGACTCTTATAAAAAGCACCAAAAGTTTCAATTTTCAGCTGAATGAGCACCTTCGAAAATTTCTACAACTCCTTCCATGCTGACAATGATTAATAAAGTGAAACCTTATTGCTCTTTACTTATATCGCGTTTCAGAAATTTTATTGAAAATCGCCATCAATTTCATCATTTTGACGCGAAATTTAAAGAGAATTAATTGAAATGTGATAAAAGGATTTATTTTGGTCCACAAAAATTTAACACTTTGAATAAAAAGAAACAACACACCCTATGGAAATAAAAATATGTATATCATTAAGTTGCAACAAAACGTACTAGGTAAGTCACTTTTCATACTAATTCCCTACATAACATGATCAAATAGAAAAATTAAAAAGAAAGTAAAATACTTTGTTATTATTATTTATTCGGTATAGTATAAAAAAAAATAGAATCAGTGCAATTATTCCTTTCTTCTAATCTAAACAATTTACCAGCAATATTCTTATTGCGCTTCAAAAACTTATATCTATTGAGTTTTTAACTCAAGATCGAATTTTCTTGAATATCATATTGAATTTGACTAAGGTGACATTTAAAATAGTATGATCAATAGTAATTCAAATCAAAGGTTGAAATTATGACAGAAAAACAAAACAAAAGCTATTGTCTTTCTAAGTAAAAAAGAAAGTATTAAATTTGGGTTGATTGAGTTGAATTAAGTTACACGTCTACTAAGTGCTAACACAAAAATTTATGTACAAATACTATATTTGCATAAAACTTTGATAAACAATTTTGTTTAGCAATTCATTTCTTTTGTGATTTTCTTTAACTAAAAAATTTGTGAAGCTGCTTATTCTTAAAAATACCAATGCTCAACATAAGTTACCCTCTGAGTTCAATTTTTTTCTAATTAATAAGGAGAACCCTTGTGTGATTTTGTAGATAAACATGGCAAACAATTTTGCTGAATTTCAAACAAATTTTTACAGTGTATATATCCTCCTCAACACCTCGCTCTTTACGCTAAAGTTTTTAGTACTTTAGAAAAAAGCTTCTTATTGTTCCATTTAAACGAACATAGTGTTTTAGAAGACCTTCTTAAAGAATTGGGACAGAATTAAAACTTTAGCGTAAAGATCGAAGTGTTGAGGAGGGGGCAAAGCACCTTCATATACGTAATAATTTCTATTAGTTTCAAATTTTAATGTTGCTCCTTACTTCCAGTTGAAAAATTTGTTTTTAAAACTCAATTTCTGATCGGTTTTTAAATAGTCCCAGGAAATCTGGCACGACCTCCACGGAAAAATACATTTTCCACGGATATATTATCTAAACAATTTAATTCCGGAGAAAATTTACCCAGGCAACTAACCTTAGCAACTGTCGAGGGGAATTACCTTTAACAATGCGTAAAATTGAGACGGAAAAGAGAAAGCAAGAAATATAAAAAACAATTTTTATAGGAATTCTGTAAAATTCTCCCAGTGTATAATTTTCTGTGACAAGTTCACCCCCTGGAACCTTACCTGCCCATGGAGTTCCCCGTGAAAAAAAACCCCAGCAGAAAATTCGTCTTCCCACCCTTAAATGTATGCATGCTTCCTAACAACAAACACTATGCGTAAACAATGGACAACTTTTATAAATTAAAGACCATTCCCCCGGGACTGTGGGAGGGGGGGGGGTCAGGTTATAAACAAAGCCATAATTATTGGGCCTTTCAACTATGATGAACAAAATGGATATCTCAAAATTTTTATAGTACGATTTCGGGGGAAAAGGGGTGGGAAGGGGCATTGTTGCCCTCCAATCTTTTGGTCACTTAAAAAGGGCACTAGAACTTTTAATTTCCGTTTGAATGAGACCTCTCATTATAATTCTAAACTCATGTGACCAGAGACAACTTTTCCGTCTATAATATAGAAAATCGACCTTTTTCTTTAAGAAAACTAGATCCTTTTATCACTTATGATCCACATTTTTGTGCAGACAGACACAGACACCACATTTTTGCAGACAGAAGCTTGAAACCTCAACAATTGGGTTCTCTGATACGCTGAATCTGATGGTGTGATTTTCCTTAAGATTCTCTGACTTTTAGGGGGTCTTGTTCTTTTTTTTCCAAAAAATAAAGCAATTTCTACAGAAAATTTTCATAACCATTGTTGGGTAAGACTAAACTCAATGAATATTATACATTTGAAATCATCATTAAATCCGATTCTTTTGATGTATCTATTGGTACCAAAATTCTTTTTTTTAGAGTCTCTTTTACTATTGAGCCAGGTTGCTCCTTACTTACAGTTCGTTACCCCACACTGTTTGGTAATAAAACCTACCAAACTACTTTCAAGTGAAAATTAAAAAAATTTCATGAAAGACTACAAAAACGGTTTGGCAAACGCCTGCACATTGGAATAAGATAAAACAAAAGTTTCATCTTAAGATTAAGTCCCTTTGTCCTATTTTTGTCCAATGAAATATTACCCAATACATTTCAATCAACAAAAACACAATGTTTCAGATGTACCTTCTTTGTTAGAACATTTGGATTCCTGGGTGTCGTGTTCAAACTTACATGTTCCTGATATGCTAGGTAAATTAAGCAAAGGAACATTTTCATGTTTTGGTGACAAAAGATGGTTTGGAAAATCAAAGCGCTTCTCGTTGTCACCTAGTAAAGCATCTTCAACTTCTAAAACAAAATTTAAATTAAACAGACATAGAAAAATTTAACAGTAAAGCTTACTAAGCAAATCTGACAGCTTTTTCTTTTTAGTTACGTGTAAAAATGTAAATATACAGACATTATATGTATACATAAAATCAGATATATATGCAGGTTTTTTTCACAAATCGTTTTTAAAAATCTAATTTTCATAAAGAAAAAAAAAACAGAAACATTCAAAGCAAATTCACAAACATAGAACGAATTAAAACCTGAAATTCATAAAATAAAACGAGTTACTGGATTAAATTGACCAGAAATCATATAACAAAAACTCCAAGGATAACACCGCCCCCCCCCCCCCCAATCTGGGGACAGGGGTTTTAAGTTATGCCCCTGGGGCATATAAGGTTTTATGGAAGGGATGGTAGCATCAACTTTAGAGGGGGCTCATTCGATTGTAAATCGGAATTTCTAGTTCACGTATTTAGAATTAAAAGTAATATGATGGAAACTAGCACCCCCCTCCCAACCAATCGTTTTTCCCCAAACACGTCTGATCAATTTTTGATCGTTTTTGAGATTGTCATTTTATCATTGTCATTTTGTCATTTTATCATTTTTGAGATTGTCCAAAATAGACCAAAGATCATATAATAACATCTCCGGGGTTTATACAGCCACCCAGAACTCGGGGGCATACAAGGTTTTTATGGAAGGAATGATGGTATAATTTCGTCGGGGGCTCATTCTATTGGGAATTAAGATTTTTAGTTCCCTTTTTAAGAATCAAAAGGGAACGGAAGGCAACCAGCCCCCCTGCCTTCTTTACTTCAAATCTATCCGATCGAATTTTTGAGATAGCCATTTTGTTAAAATAATGGGGACCTAAGACCATAAAAACCTATAATGAGTGTAAGGTCTTAGAAAGTTTCATACTACAAAATGAATTAAGTGGTAATTACACATGTTTGATTAATAATTTTTCGTAGCTCTTTACAAAATATGGCACATTAACCATCCAGCCAGAATTTTCAAAAATATTGGATTCTAAATTGTGACTAGCAGTTCTAACTTTCAGTCTTGGGAGTTCAGAGTTCTGCTGTGGTCTCTTCTTGAAGAGATGTACCGTTAAAGTTGAATAAATGTTTTGGTAGTTGGGGTCTTCCAAGCTTTTAGTACTTTTGCTTTAGTTTTCCCTGTGCTTGTGCAGAGTAAACAAGCCGATGCCTCGCTGATGAAACGATGAAACGCTGACCGTAACGCTGAAGATGAAACGCTGACCATAAATCACCTTGAGACCGGTATTTATGCCTGGTTCGGTCAATAAGACCGAACCGGTCTTATTGACAATGTTAAAATTATTACTACAAGTCCATGTTAAAATTATTAAACTTGTGTGCACCATTTTCTTAGACAAGTTGAAATAGAATTTGCACGAAAAAGCCCAATTTAGAAAAGCCAGTAAAAAAAAAAAAAAAAAAAAAAAAAAAAATAGCCAACTCAGGTTATGTTGCTAGATCAGAGGAAAAGATAAAAACCAAAATTGATGCCTTTATGTGTCTGTTATCGCCAAACAAGCTAAAAATATTTAACATGGAAGATATAGCCGGGAAGTTTTCTGTACCGATCCCCCTTATAAACAGTGAAAAGAAATGATAATAAAAATTTTGGATGCTTCGGTCACACATTCAGCGACACCGTCATCAGCAAATATCCGGTGTTTTTTTTGTCATTGTTTTTCACTCTCTTTTAAAATGATTTATCCCTATTTGAATGACCTAAGAAAACGTGACTTTCGTCGTTTTTAAATATCCAATCGGACTCGCTGTTCTTCTAGCAATAAAGGCAGTTCAGTCTAGCTTCCATGCAGTTCAAATGATAACAGCCAATTTTCTGCTTATTTCAAATTCGACTTGAAATCAATATATAAGACAGATTTATCTCCAAATTTATAAAGAAATATATACAATATAAACATGAATTGTATAATCTATATTGTGAGTTCGGAGTGAGTTCAGTCTTGATTGTGAGTTCGGAGGAGACACTTTTTTTGTGAATTATTTATAATCTGGATACCTGCAATTTCGCAACCTAACCTGTGAACAAAAACGTGATTAATTCACGTTTTTGATAAGACTTGATACTTTGACTTAAGGTGATCCACTAACCTATTCAACTTTGTTAAAATAATGAATATTTAAATTTCTTGGCAATTGAAAAGTAAACACTAAACCAGATTACTGGTACTTTTCTCGTTACTGTTGATTATTTTGAATTTATTGAGAAACAAATTCGAATAAGTGTTCGATTTTGCGATTTTGAATAGCTCAAATGTTTGGAAAAAAGGAGCCTCCAAAATAACCTCCTGATAGGGATATGAGTAAGTCACCATTTCAACCATCTTCAAAAGCCCTTGCTAGACCCCCTCCCCCCTAAAACTGCGTCTGTACCAGCGACCTCTCTGAAGAGTATTCATACCCTAAACATGGATACCACCCAATGTCCATCAACCTCAACAACTGATACTGAAAAAGATGAAGAAGGCTTTAAGATAGTTAACTTGGCTAAGCGTAGAAGACAGCGAACAAAGTCGAACAGATTCAGTAATAATACATCAAACCGATACCACGAACAACTCATCAAGAAATCCAGCCGATTCCCCGGTAATTATTCAACTAGTTCCCCAATCTGATAATTGCTTGTTTAACAACCATGATCTACCAAAGTTGCGAGTTTCCCTCTTCAAGACCATTCGTTGCAACTTTAGTATGAATATAAACAGATCAGGATCCCTAGATATCCTTTTGAACGACCCCACATCAGTGTAAAAGGTAATGGAGCTGAAAAGTGCTGAAAATGTTGTTGTTACAGCCCATCTGTGGTCCCCAAGCCCGATACAAACAAAGATAGTGCTCTACAATGTCCCTAAATCATTTCTAAACTCGGACCTGAAGGAAGCGTTGATGAACGAAAAAGGTGAATACATTCCGGTCTCTAGTGTCCATACCCTTGGTCGCAAAACCACTGAAACCTCAAACTTTAAAACTGCGTTGTTTGAGCTTCAAGGACAATTTAATATTGATAAAGTGTTCCTCTTTGGCCAACAAAAATCTTTCAAGCCTTACAAAGAAAAGCCATTACAGTGTACTAAATGTCTAAAGCTTGGGCACTCAGATAAATACTGCAGAGAGGATTCCAACATTTGTAAGATTTGCCTAGGCAAGGACCTTAATGAGTCAAACTGTCACTTTGACCCAGTATGTACTAATTGTAAGGGCAAACACCAGTCCCTAGATAAAGGAAACTGTCCCAAATATAAACAAAGGGCAGAGATACTAAGAATAGCAAAAGAGCAACAACTTCCAATCCCTTTTGTAGCAATGCAAGTGTCAAGGACACCAATAGTCCCCCGTCCCCCAGCAGGCCCCAGGCCACCAACAGCCCCTGAACCACCAACAGACCCCAGGCAACCAGCAGCCCCCAGGACACCAACAGTTCCCAATGCTTCCCCGAGTTTTGAATATTTTCAGAATAATTTCATCCGAGATAAATCTAATCCATGGTTCCCCTTGATACCAAGTGCCCCCCCCCCCAAAAAAACCCTGAAGAACCCCCTTTCGGAAAATCCTGCGCAAGGAAAGACATCAAAACCGACAAAGCTACCTGGAATTACTCCCCACAGATTTCACACAGTTTCGCCAAATGCTTTGGAAGATGAATCAACCGTATACTTTAAATTAGCCAGCTTTACAGTTACCTCTATGCTCATTTCCCAATTAAAGTAACCCAATCAGCTGAAATGCATTATTCTGAAGAATTTGGCAAAAACCCACTTCGGCGAGACCATAGTTTCCGAAGCAGAAATTCAAATTGAGAGTGTTTTAAGCCAACATAGACTGATTGAGTCACAATCAGAATGCCTGACGACTATTTAATGTGTGACTTTCCGTTTTTAAATAGTTTATCCCTTTTTAATAACACTGCTTTTAATTATCCCGATATAGAAAGTAATCAGCAAGCCAACCCTATAAGCAGCCTCCCTGGTACCTTAACACATGCTAGTTGTAAATACCTTGATACTCTTGATTTTGCTACCAATGTGAAGCCAAAACTTGTAAATAATAATTCCCTAAATGTTCTTTGTTTCAACATCAGAAGCATCCGGGATAAGTGGCTCAAGTTTAAAGATTTAATTTCATTCAATGGTGTCTGCCCTTTTGACGTAATAGGATTAACAGAGACATGGCTTTCCGATAATGATGACACTAGTGATTTTTACTCCCTGGTTACCAAATAATCCATATGCCCAGGAGATTGACAAAGTGTTCTGGGGGTATCTCACTTTACATCCGTTCGAATGTAAATTTTACCAGGCTATCAGAGTGCGAATCTATTTTCTCTACCCAAATAAATCTCAGATGTATTTATTCAATAATTGTTAACATAGTTATTGGCCAAAATTCTTATATACTCTCCTTATTTTATAAACCTCCTCCATTTCCGACCTCATGTTTTTGTAATCTGTTTGATGACTTTTCTAATTTTATTAATCTACCCCATAAAAAGGCAATAGTTCTTGGGGACTTAAATTGCAATCTACTCAGTGTTGGTAAAAATATAGAATCTGACACTTTTTTTGAATCGGTAACCGCGTGTGGTCTTCTACCCACAATTTTTTTCCCCAGTAGAGTCGATCCTGTGAGATCAACTTCAACACCAATTGATAACATTTTGTATCCACTTCCCTGGGAAACGACCTGTCCTCAAATATAATATTTTCGGATCTGTCAGACCATTTTCCTATTTACTTGTCACTACCTTCGCAACCACTACCTCTACGCTCTAGAATTAATATCCCAACACCTACTAGAAACTACAGCTCTGCAAATATAACCTATTTTATTGGTTGCCTAAGAACCACTGACTGGCCCGATGTCTTAAATTGTCAAGAGGTAAATTCTGCCACAAATGGTTTTGCGCAAAGGCTAAGTGAGATTATCCATTCAACTTTTCCTATTCGTAAACCTAACCGGAAAAATATCCCTATATGCCCCTGGATGTCAAATAGCCTCATTGTCTCCTCATATCGTAAAAACAAATTATATAAGTTAGCCTGTAAGACCAGTAGTGATATTGACCTATCAAATTATAAAAATTATAAAAACTTATACACTAAACTCATCCGTGAAGCGAAGAAAAATTATTATTATACAAGAATTCTCAATTGCAAAGGAAACCTGAAAAAGATTGGTCCACCATTAATGATATACTCTCAAAAAATAGAAAATCAAAGTCTATACCTATTCACCTTAAAGACACAAATGGTAGATTAATTGACCCTTTACATGCACCTGACGCATTTAATAATTATTTTTCTAATGTTCCTCATACTGACTCCCGCTCCTCCTTACAGGCTGTATTACCCTGCTTCAATCCTAGATCCATGTTTTTCTGCCCAAATGATAGCAATGAAGTACTTCAAATCATCGGTTCTCTCCCTAATAGTTTTACTCCTGACTGTCTTGGATTAAGTAATAAGCTCCTGAAGACCATATCTCCTTTTGTTTATGAGCCCATCAAGCATATTGCTAACCTATCTTTAACCCACGGAGTTTCGCCTGATTTACTAAAGTCAGCCATTGTTATTCCAGTTCTTAAAAAGGGCGATCCAACTGAGATAGGTAATTATCATCCAATCTCAATTCTTCCTGTTATATCCAAAGTGCTCGAGAGAATCATCTTCAGCCGTCTGTCTCACTTTTTGTTTGACAGTCAGCACTCCGTTTCTTTGATTTCTCCTCACCAATATGGCTTTAGGCCGAAATTTTCAATTTCTCATGCTCTAATTGACGCCACACAGTTCATACGCTCACAAGTCGACCTTAAAAAAACTGTATTGGGGTTATTTCTGGATTTTTCTAAGACCTTTGACATGGTCGATCATAGTATTTTAATAAGTAAATTAAATAGTTACGGTATTCGTTTTATCCCCCTCTCTTGGTTCGATTCTTATCTATCTGGAAGGGTACAGAGTGTGAGCCTAGGTGAAGTATCCTCTCAGCCCTTACCTGTTCGGAGGGGTGTCCCGCAAGGCTCCGTTCTAGGCCCTATTTTATTTCTCCTATATATCAATGATCTTGTTATGGACCTGGGCCCTTCAGTGTATCCTGTATTATTTGCTGATGACAGCAACTTCTTCATCACTGGCACCAATTTACCATCGGCAATAACCTCTGCCCAAGTCCTTCTGAACAGAGTCCAGGCGTGGTGCCTTACGAATAACATGACCATTAATAGCAAAAAAAGTCAAATAGTATTATTCAGAATCCACCACAACAAAGACGTAATTCAACCTGCTCTTGGTCTCAGGTACTCCTCCGACATCCTCCCACAAGTGGAGGTTGTCAAGTTTCTTGGTGTATTTATTGACTCATGCTTATCATTCTCTAATCATATTTCTTACATCACAGCAATAATTTTGAGACAAGTAGCAATGATTAACCGTGTGAATTATTTTCTTCCTCCTGACATCCTAGTTACCCTCTATTATTTCTTTATTTTTCCTTACCTTTCTTATTGCGGATCAGTTTGGGGAAATACAAAACGGTCCTTCACTAAAAAACTCAAATTTGCCCAAAACCGTGCCATTAAAGCAGTTTTTCGGCTTTCCCGTCTATATCCAGCCCGTGATTTGTATTCAGATTTTGGCATAGCTCCACTTGATCAAATCATACAAAAACTAAACTTATCGCTTGCTTACTCTGCTTTCCACAATAATCTTCCACCTCAACTACTAACCTAGTATAATATTAATAATTCGGAAGCCCACTGTCTCCGTTCATCCAATAGAGCCTTTAAAATTCCTAAATGCATTTCTAGTGCTGCCCAGCAATCTCCCATTTACAAATCTATCATTCAATGGAACAAAATACCCTCCAGTGTTGAACTAGCCACAAGTTTCTGCAAGTTGTATAAAAATATAACAAAACTTGATAATATAATTTAATCTTTTCATTATTAACCAATTTGCTTTAATTACCCATGTTTTATTCTTCTATTTTTTTTTCAGTGTTACTTTAATTTTTTCTTTTTTTGGTCCTTAACAAGTTATCTTCTAGGATCTTTATTATTATTGATGTCTGTGCTATGTTTTTTCTTGAATAAAATTGAATTGAATTGAATTATATAGAGATGTAGTTTTAAGGCTTATCATCAAGCTTATTAAAAAATTAATAAATAAAAAACAAGATGTTTCAACTGGAGGTAAGGAGCAACATTAAAAATTAAACGAACAGAAATTATCACGTATATGAAGGGGATTGCCTCCTCCTCAAGACCTCGTTCTTTACGCTAAAGTTTTTAGTACTTTTGAAAAAAGATTCTTATTGTTCCAATTAAACGAACATAGTGTTCCAGAAGTCCTTCTTAAAGAATCGGGACAAAATTAAAACTTATGCGTAAAGAGCGAGGTGTTTAGGAGGAGGCAACCGCCTTCATATAAGTAATAGTTTCTGTCTGTTTTAAGTTTTAATGTTGCTGCTTACTTCTTGTTGAAATAACCTGTATTTTTTATATTTAATTTCTGATCACTTTTTAAATAATCCCAGGAAATCTGGCCTGACCTCAACGGAGAAATACCCTCCCCACAAATATATCCTCTAGATAATTCAATCCCAGTGAAAATATACCCAGGCATTTACCCTTAACAACTCCAAGCGTAAAATTGAGACGGAAAAGAGAAAGCAAGAAATAAAAAAATAAAAAATGTATAGGAATTCTGGCAAATTCCCCCAGTGTATAATTTTCTATGTCAAATTCACCCCCCGAAACCTTCCCTCCCCATTGAAAGTTCCCCGTGAAAAAAAAAACAGCCAAAAATTTCTCTTCTTACCTTAAAATGCATATATGCTTCCCAACAACAAATACCTTTCCCATGGAGCTAAGGGGGGGGGGATCATATTATATCCAAAGGCATAGTTATTGATTTTTTCAACTATGATGAACAAAATGGCTATCTGAGAAAAAATTTCGGACGATTTTGGGAAAAAAGGAGTGGGGAGGAGGCCTACTTGCCCTCCAATCTTTCTGGTGACTTAAAAAGAGCACTAGAACTTTTAATTTCAGTTTTAATGAGCCTTTCTCAATATTCTCGGATCACTGGGTCGATACGATCACCCATGAAAAAAAAAAAAACAAAAAAAACAGATAAACAAATAAAGACGCATCCGTGATCCTTCTTCTGGCAAAAACTAGAAAATTCAACATTTTTGCAGATAGAAGCTTGAAACCTCAACATTACGCTGTTCTCTGATACGCTGAATCCGATAATGTGATTTTTATTAAGATTCTATGAATTTTCTGGGATGTTTAATCCTTTTTTCGAAAATAAGGAAAATTTTCTCAGGCACGTAACCTTTGATGCGTAAGACTAAGCTTAATGAAACTTATATATTTGAAATCGGCATAAAAATCCGATCCTTTTGCTGTATCTATTGGTATCAAGTTTCGGTTACTATTGAACCAGGTTCATTCTTACTTACAGTTCGTAGCTACGATTTGTTTGGTAATAAAACCTACCAAACCACTTTCAAGTGAAAATTTAAAAATTTTCATGAAAGACTAAAAAATAGATTGGCAAATGCACATTAGAATAAGATAAAACAAAAGTTCCATCTTAAGATTAAGTCCCTTTGTCCTATAAAATATTATCCAATACATTTCAATCAACCAAAAAAACAATGTTTCAGATGAACCTTCATTGTTAGAATATTTGGATTCCTGGGTGTCGTATTCAAATTTACATGGTCCTGATATGCTAGGTAAATTGACCAAAGGAACCTCTTCACGTTTTGGTGACAAAAGATGGTTTGGAAAATGAAAGGGCTTCTCGCTGTCGACTGGTAAAGCTTCTTCAACTTCTAAAACAAAATTTAAATTAAACAAACATAGAAAAATTTAACATTAAAACTTACAAAGCAAATCTGACAGCCTTTTCTTTTTAGTTACGTGCCAAAATGTAAATATACAGACGTTATACGTATACATAAAATTATATGTATACGCAGGCTTTTTTTTTCAAAAATCGTTTTCAAAAATCCACTTTTTATAAAGCAAAAGAAAACCAGAAACATTCAACGCAATTCAAAAACATAAAACGAACTAAAACCTGAAAGTCATAACATAAAACGAGTTACTGGATTAAATGACCAGAAATCATATAAAAAAAACTACAGGGATAACACAGCCCCCCCCCCCCCGAACCTAGGGAAGTGTTGTAAGTTATGCCCCCAGGGCATATAAAGTTTTTATGGAAGGGATGGTAGCATAAACTTCAGAGGGGGGCTCATTCGAATGTAAACCGGAATTTCTAGTTCCCTTTTTGAGAGGCAAAAGTAATCTGATGGCAACTAGCCCCCCCCCCCATCCTCCAACCAACCGGTTTCCCCAAATGCTTCCGATCAAATATTTGAGATTTTCATTTTGTCCAAAATAGACTAAAGAAGAAAAGACTAGAGAAAAGGATAGAGAAAAGACAAATAAACAAAATATAGTAAAAACTCCGGAGTTTACACGGCCCCCCAGAACCCAGGGGCATATAAGGTTTTTCATGGAAGGAATGATTCTATAACTTCGTCAGGGGCTCATTCTATTAGAAATTAAAAGTTCTTGTTCCATTTTTAAAAATCAAAAGGGACCGGAGGGCCTTCTTTACCTCAAATCCATCCAATCGAGTTTTTGAGATATCCATTTTGTTAAAAAAGTCAAATGATTGGCTAACAAAAACTCCGGGGTCAACACAAAACCCCAGAGCCTTGGGGCAAGTGTTGTATGTTATGTTCAAGGGACATATAAGGTTCTTAGGCGAGGGTTTTGAAAATATTTCAAAGATCAGATAAGCCAAACCTCCACCCCCACTCAAAAACTTATGAACGATATTTTATTCCAAAACTCAAGCGAGCTTACCCCTGACCTTCTCTGCATGGCCCGACCCCCCTCCCCCCAAAAAGAAACTTATTGACGATATTTTATTCCAAAAATTATGGCAACTCACTATTGGCCCTCCATCCCCCCTCCAAAAAAAACGACTTATTAACAATATTTCATTCCAAGACTTATGCGATTTGACCCCTGGTCCTCCATGGCCCTCCAGTTCTTAATCGTTAGATTCAAGTAAATATGCAGTTACATTTTTTTTCTAAAGACCACTTAATGAGCAAGAAGGAAAAAAGTAATTGTTTTCTAGAACAAAGTAGCTTTTATTTTATTCTGACACAAAAATTAACTTTTGGTACGGTACAACGGTACAACTTACCGTTTTTAATAAAAGAATCCTCAGAAACTTTGATGGGATCGGCCATTTTAAGAATTTGTGGCAAGTCCATTAAAGATTTTGGAATGGAGTTAATGCAAACTATGAGAAGTAAAATACTATCATTGGAACTTGGATACAACACAGATTTTAGTCAGGAGAGTCCTAAAAGACAAAATATATTAGGATTGATTACTAATAATTATTAGGATAATTAAAAAATATATTAGGATCAAGATATAAGAATTAAACCAATATAAAATATATAATTTTTGGCTTTTATTGAATTTTATTTATCTTTAATTTTTTTTTCATTGGTTTTGTTGAGTTTTCACGCTTTTTTTTTTTTTTTTTTTTTTTAGGTAATATGTACCCCAGAAAATTCAGAAGGAGCCATAAGAACCTTCAACTGTGCCTCGCACGCATTCGTCTTCTACTATCACACTATACTCCAGACTAAATAAACATTGCATATTGCGACTGAGCATAGACCCTAAAACCGCGCCGAAACAAAATTCAGCAGCGGCGGACACAATTTTGCCACCACCGAAAAATTATCGGCTACGCGCCGTCAATTTGTCGGCGTTTCCTCTACCTTTAGAAATTCTTCCGCAACTTTTAAAACTGAAAACTAAATTGGTATCAGTTCTTATCAGAACTCGGTCCACGATTCATTTTTAGTTTCATTACCATGACCAAAACACGGACAAAATAAGGACGAGATATCAATCTTAATTTTTCACATACATTCTTTTAACCCATTTGATTGATAACGAGAACTTAAACTGCCTAATATTTGAATTAATCCAACAAAATAGGTTATTTAAAATTTAGTTTAAATTAAGCTCTAAGGCTGGAATTAAACAAAAGTACTTGCACCTTAAATCCATGGCTAATTTATAAAACCTCGATGGAATATGAAGTTTATGTCTTACTTCATGTCTGAATTTCCTGGTCTTGCAGCCTGCATTCCACTTCTTTGACTACCCTACCCCTTAAACCATTAGTCTCTAAGCTACAGAAGCAATTATTTCTCATTGCCTCAAGATTGAATCCTCTCACTTAAGAGGGATATAGGCTAATAAAGGTTTTAAAATTAAGCGTTTCAACGGACTCCTTTGAGAATGAAAGAGATTATTTATTCTCCTTCCCATCTCGGCAATTAAGGTTTCCGTAAAACTTAGTAGGTACAAACTGAGTAGGTCTCGAAGTACTCTCCTTTATTTTCTCCACCAAAGTTGCAGTCTAATTGCCAGTATCAATGAAGTTGTTCACGAGTCGAAGTTGTCAAAAATTGTTTTAGATGCTAGATGATCTTTTGAATTTTTTGAGGTTGTCCTTTCTGACCAACGGAGGAGGGTCCAGTCGCGGGTTCATTCATAGCAGGAACTTCGATTTCATGTTCTGTCGCGAACTCTTTTGCCTTCTCGAAAAGCGATAGAAATGAAGGGTCTGAACTCAGGTCGGCAAGTTCGCTTCTTGCGCCCTTAATCGCGATCGCGAGATAATCAAGACGACGACCTGTGGTAAAGCTTTCTAATTTAGTTAATTATTAATTGAGTAAAAATATATTAAGACGCAAAAACAAAGTTTCAAAATACCACTTTTTAAGATAAAGATACAAATCGTGGAATGTGTAAGCTTGGAGGGAACTTGCTCAATAACCAATTTCCTGGCTAAATGCGTCAATGTACCGGAAGGACGTTGTTAGTTTTTCATATATATACCCAGATTTTTGAGCCTGAACAGAGACTTTTTGACTTGCAGGGCGAACCTCTGCCCGTTTATTTTCTCAATAGAAATACCTTGGGATCTTGTCGGATCATTGTAAGTGTCTGTATCTTATTATATACTATTGTACTTTCTGAGACTTGCGGTCTACTTGGGACAACCAGTCCCAGTAGAATATCTATATCTGTAATTATTATATGTACATTGAATAAAAGTATTGTATTTTAGACAACCTCTCTACGATCTACCTTTAGCCCCTCGAACATACCCAGTCGGTACGCCTCATTATTTCGATCATAGCCTAAGGCACGCTACCAAAGTTTAATTACCTTAGGGCCATAGTTTATATCCCCTATAAAGGGAGAATAAAGGCATCTACGACTAAAACACCCAAATACCATAAAATACATTTCACAACAACAGGTGGCCGCTGGAAAAACTGGGTCGAGAGGGCTAGATAAAAATAGTAGATTGAAATAAAATGGCTTTACCAGAGGAAAAAATGACTTCCCTATAAACAGTACTTGAAATTGCAAAAATTATACCAGAATACGCGGGAAATTCAGAGGTAGATGAGTTTATCGAAAAATTAAAAAATTTCGACGAACTAACTGAAGCGTTTGAGGATAAGGTCAAAGAGCAATGCTTTGCAGCCAGATTAAAGGGAAGCGCCCTTAAACATTTTGAGGCAATTAAGGAAAAAGAGCCCAAGGACATCAGTACTTTAATTGAATCTTTTAAAACAAGATTCATAGAGACAAGCATCTCCGAGAGGCTAAGAACAGAGGTAGTGACATTCAATACCTCAACTAGTATCAGGGAATATGCAGACAAAATTTGTAGATCCGTATGCTTACAATTAGAAAAAGGCGGAGATGACAAGACAGTACAGAAAGTACAACTACATACTTTTACCCAAGGATTACCGAAAAAGTTATTAAGACTAATATTATCGCGGAAACCTGAAAATTTAGAGCAGGCTATAATGCTAGTCGAAACAGAGGTAAAAATTGACGAGGCTATGAAAAGTTTTGGTCAGATGTCAATAAATAACACAGGAGCCCAAGAAAGTATAAAATATGAAAGGGGACAGAAACAGGTGAACTTTGAGGAGCCAAATCGTGAACCAAAAAGGCGCGACGGAGGCCGAGGGTCGCCGTCTAGGGAAATAGCTGACAGATTCCACGACCTTGAGAGATTAGCAGCTACTAACTATAGAAAATATGGGCACCCTCCCCCACCAAAGACAGATAGTTGGGGAACCAACAATGAAAGATCAAAAACATTTAAAAGTAACCAGGAAACAAACAAACAATTTAAGAGCAAATTTTATTGCTATTATTGTAGCAAACGAAACCACTATGCAGCAGATTGCTGGCATAGTGGTTTGGTTTGCAAAGAAGGCCAGACGTACAAGACAAGACACCAGTTCAGAACGCAAGGGGGCAGAAATTTAGGAAGGCAGGGGACAAATAATCCTTGCCAAACACCTAATAATATTCCTGAATTTAGGCCTAGGAGGCAAACGGTTAACAGCACCCAGGGTCAAAGTAGCAACTCTGAAGAAAACTGGGATAATCCCAGAAACTATTGACAAACAATGGGCATTTAAACGGAGAAACCAGCCTGTAGGGGTCGACAGAGCTGTTTCCTTACAAAGACCCCTATATAGTTTAGAATGTTGTGATACAAATGCAAATAATAATAGTCTACCGATTCTGCGTTGTTTTAAAATTGAGTGTTTTCAAAATTTACCATGTTTACTAGATACAGGAGCATCTAAATCATTAATTCGAGAGGAAGTTTTTAAGAGGTTTCCTCCTAGTGTCAAAAATCGCGTAAGCAGATGCCAGAATACCCTGACATCAGTGACAGGGCACAAGTTGACAATTTTGGGAGAATGTCCATTAAAATTTAGCACAGGGGATAAATAAATAACAGTAACAGTAACAATATGCAAGCAGCTACCCTTTCCATGTATTCTAGGAGTAGATGCCATCAGAAAATATGGGATCGTATGGGAACCCATATCTGATACAATAACCATAAACCAGACAAAAGAAAATAATAGGCAAATTTGCGTAACAACAGATAACGAAAGTGAAGATTCGAATTATAACCTAAAAATAAGCGGAAAAATCACCATAGAAGGGGGAACAAAAGCTCAAGTTCTAGCGACATTAAATGCAAAAGAAGGAAAGGTTAAAACAATGGATGCCATGATAGGAGGATACACCATAAAAGAATACCCAATGATTTTAGTGGAAAATCAAGTTATAAAAATTGAAAATGGTATAACATACTTAAAACTATCAAATCTAGGTAATAATAAAATAAAGCTGAACCAGATAGAACTTGGATCAGTGGAAAAGATTTCAAATTCGGACATAAAATCTCTAAACAGTCCAGAATTAAGCGTAAATTTCACTAGCCACGAACAAATATCCTCATTAAAACCGCAACCACAAGAAGAGTATGGAATGTCAAAAACGGATTTTTTACAACAATTTGATTTAAAACATTTACCGGAAAACGTAAAAACTAGGGTGGAAAATATTCTTTGGGATTTCAAATGGACTTTTGCAAGACACAAAGCGGATTAAGGACTAACTCACTTAATCATGCACAAGATATCAACAGAGGGCCCTCCAATGAAAAAATCACCGTTTAAAACACCTTATCATTTAAAACCATGGCTAGAAAGCCAAATAAAAGAAATGGAAGATCAGGGAATAATTAAAGAAAGTGTGAGTGATTGGTGTTTTCCACTAGTAATAGTCAGGAAAAAAGATAACACCTGGAGATTATGTATAGACTTTAGAGCACTAAATGCCGTCACGGTTAAGGACATGATGAAGTTACCAAGAATTGATACGATTTTAGATTCGCTAGGAGGTTCAAAATATTATACTAGTTTTGACTTAATAGCAGGATACTGGCAAATCGCTTTAGATGCAGAAACAAAGCATAAAGCTACAGTAATTTCGAACGATGGAAGAACGTTCACATTTGAACGTATGCCTTTTGGCTTATCATTTAGTCCAAATTGTTTTAGTCGACTAATGAATTTGGTGTTAAAAGATAACGAACCAAGAAGAAAAAAAGATAAATTGGCTTATTTAGATGATGTAATTCTGTTAAATAAAAACCTGGAAGACCACTTGGTCGGACTTAGAAAAATACTGGAAAAGTTTGAAAAAGCAGGCTTAAAATTAAAACCAGAAAAGTTAAAAATAGTAGTACCAAAATTAGTTTTTCTTGGACACCTGATAAATCAAGGTACTATTTCACCAAATCCAGAAAAATTTACAGTCATAGAAAATTTACAGCCTCCTAAAGATAAAAAAAGCTGCAGATCAGTTTGTGGTTTGTTAAGCTATTTCAGACGATATATTAAAAATTATGCCACAATAGCACAACCTTTGACAAACCTTTTGAAAAAATCAGGTAAATTTGAATGTCCAGCGGACGCAAAACAAGCGCTAAATGAAATAAAAAGGCAACTATTACTGGCACCAATACTTAAATTGCCAGATTTGTCACAAGACTTCTGTTTGCAAACAGATGTTTCGGGGTACGGCATAGGAGCCATATTATTAAACATAAATTCTGAAGGAGTAGAATAATAGTTCAATACGCCAGTAGGTCACTGTCAGAAGCAGAAAGAAAATATTAGACAGTTGAAAGGGAATGTTTGGCAGTTGTAGTTTTTACAGAATATTTTCGACAATTTTTACTTGGAAAAAAATTCATTTTACGCGTAGACCAAAAATCATTAATTTGGCTACATACGATGCAAAATACTTCAGCCCGGCTGACACGGTGGATACTACGTCTGCAAGCATATTCATATACCCCAATATATATAAAGGGCTGTACAAACATTTTACCAGACTATTTGTCACGAAATCCAGATACGGAAGTAAATTTGATAGCAACCATCCAGAACGAACTGGAAGAGCTAGAAATACTGTCTAATGAAAATATTTCGAATCATCAAGATAAAGATGATTTTTGTTTAGCGATGAAATCCTTTTCAAGGAGGCACACTTGTGCCTCTATAAAGAGGCAACCCACCACAATGTTAAGCGATTTCCGGTCCTAGCGGTCGCAGAGAGACAGTGGTGATCGCATTTAAGTAAGGAGTAAGGAGCGACATTAAAACTTAAAACGAACAGAAATTATTCCGTATATGAAAGGGGCTGTGCCCTCCTCAACGCCTCGCTCTTTACGCTAAAGTTTGACTTTCTTACAACTCTTTTTTTAAACAATAAAAACTTTAGCGTAAAGAGCGAGGCGTTGAGGAGGGCACAGCCCCTTTCATATACGGAATAATTTCTGTTCGTTTTAAGTTTTAATTTCACTCCTTACTTTCAGTTTAAATTTTTTTTTATTTAAAGGCTGCGAAAGCGGGGGGTTTGGAGGGCGGCAGCCCCCCCACTGTACCTTCTAATCCCTGTACGTTTTAAGGTTCGAACTTTTGACTCAGCCTCTTTAACTCTTTAAAAACGTAGTTTTTTTCAAATAATTATCAAAAGGAACGGAGCCGCCAGAGCACTTTAAACATTTTTTAAAGGACTTAGATAATTTTGATCTGGACGAAAGTAAAAATCTTTTGGTAAGATATCATAGACCATCGCAAGAATATAAAAAAAATGACTTAAAAATTATTCCAGTAATTCCAAAATCTCTAGAAGGAGAAGTTTTACAGATGGCACATGCAACGATTGGCTGTCACATGGGAGAAGCAAAAACTATGGGGAGGCTGAAAGAAAATTTTTATTATCCAAAAATGTACTCAAAAGTAAAAGCTTTCATACAAAGCTGCCAAGAGTGCGCCAAACAAAAGTCGCCACCAAGGACCCATAGGGCTGAATTAGGTCAATACCCCACCCCTTCAGGGGTAGGAGAATTAATGTCAATAGACGTTTGGGGAACCGGAGGAAGTTTACCAGTTTCCAGGAAAGGAAACAGGTGCGTACTAACCGTAGTCGACCATTTTAAATCATATTTATACGCTTTTCCAGTTAAAGACGAAAAGACAAAAACCATTGCGAAAGTTTTGGTCAATCGCCTATTTCTGGAACACAGAATTTTTCCTAGAGTTTTACTTACCGACAATGGGCCATGTTTTAGAGCCTGTGAGTAAGAAAAATTGGAAGGAACCAATGAATTATCTGATTTTCATACATTAGACTCACCTACAGTCTTAACGCAAAAATGGCTTTTGGAACAAACGTCATCTACCAGACGCGAGCTAACAGAATGTGACACTGATAATTCGTCTACAGAAACCGATATCACTAAACCTGGGCCATTGTCAAGAAAACCGTCTTTAAGAGAGAAATTGTGGAGAAAAGTAAAGAAACCAGAGGGGCAGCAACAAGTTCCTTTGTCAGCAGCACAAGTAGGTAAAACACTTATGAAAAAGGCCAAACATCAAGAGAAACAAAGATTAAAGATATTTGACGAGGCGACAAAACCGCGCTCGGATTTAGAGCCTTGTAAACCACACTATAGAGACCACGGAAAAACTTACAAATATTATAAGGAAGAAAAGCAAACATTTGGGGTCCAAAATACGGACCAAGAGACGGATAAAGGCAGAACAAGCGTAGCCCCCAGCAGATTAATAAAACAATTATAACGGAAAAAAATAAAATAAAAATAAAACGAGTAAAAAGCCTCTAAAGATATCTATATTTTCTTTTTTTAATCGGTATGTAAATAACATCAAGTTTTCCTTCAAATATATATCGCCAGTAAACATTATTACCAGAAAAAAGTCACAGAAAAAAAAGAAATTAGCTGCGATCTGAAGTGACATCATAGCTTCCTGCAAAAATTTTGTTTCCGACGAGATAAAACTTCGCGAACGGTGTAAATGACAAGACTTGTCAAAACGAATTAGGCTACGTTCCATAAAAGAAATTAATAAGGCCACGTAATTTATAAATAGGTTTTATGAAACTAATTAAATTATACATATTTAAAATCAGCATTAAAAGGCGATTCTTTTGATATGTATATTGGAAAAAATATATTTTGAGGGGATAATTAAAAAAAAAACGAAGGAGGGTAGTTTACTGAAGTGGGGTAATTGAAAGCTAGCAAATTTGGAGTAAGCTCAATCACTGCTGGTCTCTCCTTATTAAGTACATGCAATGCATCTACTGACCTTTGACCCTTGGAGGTGGCACTTCCAGTCAAATTTAAAAAAAAGTTGTTTTTGAAGAATTTAAAAATTATTATAATGGGAAAACAGCAAGAGTTTACATTAAGTCGACTACATGTACAAGCTAGCTGTAATCTTATTATAATTAGTTATAGTCTAATATAATATTTTTTTTTATTAGTTACAAATGGTAAAAAGAAAAAATTTTTTTTAAAGAAGCGCTATAAAGGTTTAAGCAACACTTAGAATAAG
>JAQQPU010000643.1:26487-37576 GCA_029168905.1 Artemia sp. Kazakhstan ARC1039 | reverse complement strand
CCCCCCCCCCCCCGAAAAAAAATCCTGGATCCGCCCTTGCTGATTACTAATAATTTTCCTGTTATACTGTCGTATTTGTTTTTCTATTGTAAGCGTGGGATCAGCTATTTTGTATTTTCTGATCAGGTGAGTGTTGCATGTCCAGGGTGGAAACCTTAGTAGAAACAGCCCTGTGTAAAATGCAGCAATGATTTTGGCATTCATACTTATTTCGGGCGCACATATATAAGGCCTTTCAGACCATAAACATACCCTCCCCCATGTCTCCCGTAAACGTTTATGCTCCACTTTATTATTTATTCAGTATCTATTTGTTTTCAGGTAAATCTGCATATTCGAGTCTTTAAAGAACTTTTTGGAAGAGTTTTAATCCTTACTTTTGTAAAGTTTTCTTTTTCAGAATAAATAAATTCATCTACTTCAGTATAAATCTGGTTAAAAATCATGATCATAACTTGCAGTGTCTTCATGCGGAGGTTTCGTGGCTTTGTGTAGTTTGGGTGTCTCAGAAGTCAAGCTTCTTTCGTTTTTTTATTTTCTCCCCTCACCCTCTTACTTATTTTTTTACTTGATTACTCTTGATTTATTATGCACCAATCTATCAAACTTTTATAAACCCGTCTCTACTCTGCACCCTCTAGGGCTGAAGTCTACTTAAAAATAAAGATATTTGTGTAAAAAGACATTCCAACAGCAAGAAAAAAAAATATACACACCTAGTTCAAATAACCCTTCCTTGCGACATGCGGGATTGAACCATAGAATCTTTATTCCAGAAGCGCCGCCTTGTCCACTTCGCTGTCGCAAGGTGCCTTATTGATTGTTTATTCTAATAATCTCTTCACTTAATCTTTATAGAACAGTTATCATGGCCGATGACAGAGCGGCTGTCCTCTGCCAAAACCAAGTATCTACATTTTTCATGTTTCCGAGAAAATCGTAAAATAGTGATTTTTTTCATTTTCTAAGCTGGAATAGCTGATGACGATACACGACTTTGTCTATAGGTATTCCGGAGTCGGTCTAGTAGGGAGAAGCATTTTTTTCTCATTATTTTTTTTAAACTTCAATAAATATAGATACTAGGTTTTGGCAGAGGTTTTCTTTGCTAATAAACTGAGTATTCCACCGCCAAAACCTAGTATCTACACCAAATTTATTTTAAAAAAGATCTTCAAGTAACAATGAAGATAAACTGCTACTTGGAATAAAAAGGAAGGAGAACTGAGCCCATAGCTTATCAGAGAGGTTTATTCTTCGTATGGGTCGTCTTCATCCTCGATGAGATCGAGGCTTTCATCGGAAACCGGAAGATCCTTCCAAAACTTCCTTTGATTTGCCGGCATCATCAGACACAATTTGTTAACAATTAAAACTTTTTTCTGGCTTTGAACACCCCTCGGAACAGAGTTGGGCTCGGGAAGCTGCTTGATATTGAATTTCTTCTGAAGAAACAAGCATTGCTATTCCTCTCCGTCGAAATCTTGGAGCAATTTCATGCCGCGGAACCCCCTTTGAAAGGTAGCTGCAACAACTGACTTTAACTTTGGTAGGGTTGAATCCTTTTTACCAGGAGTTCTTTTCTTGTATTTACAATCCTGAAATCCTTCAATTCTATTGCAGAAACTCCCTTCCTGAAGTTCGCAACACACTCAACAAAGTCAGGAAAGTCATAGTTTTTCCTCTTTTTTCTCATTTTCGTTACAATGTTGCCGTGTATGCCGTCGGCTGCATTGTGAGTGTGTCCTTTTGTCAGATACTTTAACGTTATCCTCTTCGGCCCTTCTTCTCTGTTGACCATCGTCACAAGAGAAGTATAAAGCACCCAGTTCTTATTCTGACTGGAACAATTGTCCATCCAGAATATGAATTCCTGGACATCCCTCTCTGCTGTAACTACAGTATGAACAGAATCCACTATGTTTTCGGAACCCCTGCCCCTCAAAGATTCGTGCTAAATCACACAAAAAGAACGGTGTTTTCCTATAGACGCTGCATCATACTGGTCGACACGGGCAAATTTTCATATAAGACAACAAGACGACTAAGGAATATTGCTTCTTTGTTCCCTGGCAAGTCGAGTACCAGAATCACCTTTTGCAAGTCAACTGCGAATACACATATTCCAGTTTCTCCACTTTTAGTTGCGTCACGTTGATAGGCATGTGTAGCCTTCCTTGCCTGTTCAATGTGTTCTTGCAAGTGTCGCCTGGAAACATCAACATCGTGAGTCTTATTTGCAGCAGAAGAAAAACGTTCAAATTCTCCATTAACACCTTCATCGCTGCTGTTTTCTTTGCTGCTATCATCGTTCTCAATGAGATTGTACTTTTCACACTCAGGAAAGACATCACATGCTGGCATCTTTAGCGTAATGTTCATTTCTTTCAACTGACGTCTGTAAGTCTCGTGTGACACAATTGGTACTGTATTCTTAGTAACAAAGTCCTGATGCATCAGATCAACCGTCAAAGAAGATGGCAGATATCTGATGTTTGGTGCATTTTTGCGACGGTAATGTGGCGTAGAGGGTCCAAAAAAATGACATGATTTTTCATATTATCAACTACTTCTGGTGGTAGCTTCTTGTGAGGACTCTGCCTACCCCTGAAATCCATTATACGCTCGCCAACTAGCCCAGTTTTCATCTTCTTGCTCAATTCAGTTAGGTAAGGATCCGATGTAAACCCAAAAGTATTCATGAACAGTTTCTTGCAAACCTCCATCTTCACTACCACAGTGTTATCTTTCTTCGGAAGGTAGTAGTATCTAGTTTCATTTTTCGGTAGACTTTAACGGATTGAGGGTCACTTTCTACCGTCCGGTTTCTTATGCACTCCAGCCTCACACAGCCCGCCAGAAATTTGGTTCTTGATGCATAGCTTTCTTTCTAAAAACTTTCCCAGATTTCTTTTCTGGTCCCAATGTCAAGCTCCTTACATTTCTTTTTACATGTAATATCACAGTAGTTTTCAATAAAAGGATGCTTGCACTTAGCATTTTCTTTATTTGCCTCTTCACTTCTATTTCTTTTTCTTCTAGGGTGCTCCGTATTCACATGATCTTGTTGTTCAGTATCGCTTATTTCATGATTTATTTTAACATTTACTGACACAATTCTTGCTTCCGTATTTCTTTGTTCTCGTATGTCTTGACTGTTTCCTTGCAGCTGATCTCTACCATTACAATTGACGGCTCTGTTTTCCTCAAAACTACTGGTGTTCCTCAAAACTTCACTGTCACTGATCTGTTTATTAGCTACAAGAGTTTCAGTTACTGTACTGCAAGGCATGTCAAATGGCACAAATGGCTCTAGTTCAAAGACATCATCAGTTAATAATGGTTGCAATTCATGAAACACTAGAGGTTCAGATTCATTAACAGAAGGGTCTTTGTCAATCTGGGTATCTTCGTAAGCTGTCATCTGCTCAGCTGCACTTCTTACAGCAGTAGGTTGTCCAACGACTGCACCACTGCCTGCAGCTGCTTGGCCAAACCTGAAATAGGAAATACATAATTTATCTTTTCCCTTTTCTAATGCAGATTTTTTTTTGTACTGGATTCTTAATTTTTTGCGAAAATTCCTATAGGTTGTAGTGAGTCAGCACCTCCAATTGTAAAAACTCAACATCATTGTTTTCTTGAGTTCTTAGCCTTTTGAAACTGGCAAATAACTTTGCCGACAGGATTCAATCATTTGCGGCTTGGGATACAAATGTTGCTCAGGAGGGCAAATATTGTCGCATATGGCGAGATTTATCAGAAATTCTCCAGCTAATGAAAAGAGTAAGACCTGACTGGAGCATAATACAGATGGAATATAAGATGATTTCAGCTTAGCGCAACCGCAAGCCCGAATCGCTGAAACCAAAAAACGGAAATAATCTTTGAGTAACCCACAAAGTGTAAACAAACAAACGAAATCTGGGGATGGAATGTGCAACTTGTTTATTTTGTAGGAATAACTCGACAAAGTAGCTTTTACGGCTTAGGGATGAGATTACAGTACCCACGATCCCAGGAGATACCCAAGACTAAAAGTCTTGGTAACACTCCTCTTCCTATATCTGAGCTGATGCAAGTTAGCACAATCTTTTTACCAAGGTCTGGTCTACTACAGGAGGGCTACGGTAGTTCAATGTGCTTCAAAGGTTCAATATCTTGAAATATCTCAAGAAATACTGAATGGAAGAAAGTCATTTGGGTCTTGGGTTGTAGAGTAGATAATGATCTATAAGCCTGGTCCCCTACTTGAAGTCAGTATTTCATTCTAACAGAGACTACATAAATTGAACCTGTGAGGATTGTAGCCCCCCTGTAAGTCAGGTTCAGACAAATACAAGGTAAAATTCTACTTTAGCTACTTTTGACTATCATGGAAAGGGGTTAGGTTAGAAAAATGAAACTTACAAGGATGGGTCTACAGGCTAATGTATGTCCCGGGAAGATTTTTTGAAGTACCTACCTTCACCCCTTCTCCCTCTAGAGGATCCTGACCTTTGATAACCTTCAAAAATCAGTGTGTTATAAAAGTGAAACCTTTCAAAATAGATCTTCTGGTTAAATGAAGTACAACAAAATTATTTTTAGGTTCACAACTTTGCTCAATCCCATTTTATAAGGTTTTGAAAATATGCCACTACATTACCTAATATTTTGAAAAAAACAGTGATATGGCTTAAAATTCCACTGAAATAACAGGAAATGCATTTTTGGAATTAAAGCCAGAGAAAAAGAAACTGACAACTGAAAATTAAGGTAAATATTGTTCTGTCAAAAATTCAATTGGTATAGAACTTTCATGTAGGCAAATTTCAGAACCCTCCAAAGGGAGAAGCAGTGGAGGTAGGTACTTCAAAATACCTTCCCGGGAAATACTTTACCCTGTAGACCCATCTCTGAAAGTTTCATTTTCCTAACCTAACCCCTTTCCAAGATAGCCAAAAGTAGCTAAAGTATAATTTTACCCAGACACAAAAATACAACTTCTACTTACTCTGCATTTCTGTTTTCAGCTCTTTGCTTTGCTATTTGCACCGCGAGTCTTGCAAGTAATTCTCCTCTACTATTAGTGAAACCCTTCATTATTCTTCAGACTTCGTTATTGTTTTTTCCAAAAATTAAAGAAAAAAATTAAAAAAAAAATTCCAAAAAAAATTAAAGAGAAGAAAGCGACGATCATGATGAGATTTTGCTGTTGTTTCGGGAAATCCGTAGATGCTTGGTTTCGTCTGCTCGGTTTTCGCCGCAGATACTAGGTTTTGCCACCCATTTTCCTACTGGATGTAGATACTAGGTTTTAAAATTCTAGTATGTGCATACAAGGTTTTGGCTGTGGAAAACCGGTAAAATACGTTTCTATCAATGTAGATACTAGGTGGTATCTCAGCAACTATAGCAGTTAGAAAAATTCTGACTTCACCACTGGATTTGCCGTGTTAAGATTAGGGGAGATCCAACCTTAACTCAAAATCGATTTTTTTGTAGATACTTGGTTTTGGCAGAGGACAGCCGAGAGGACTTTTTATTATCGAGCTTTTATTATATTCAAAGGTGTTTTATTATGGAAAAAAAACTCTTTTCATAGGTAAAGTACCACAATACAATCAAAATCACAATCGCAGAA
The DNA here is from genome assembly GCA_029168905.1 of Artemia sp. Kazakhstan ARC1039. NCBI lineage: Eukaryota > Metazoa > Arthropoda > Branchiopoda > Anostraca > Artemiidae > Artemia > Artemia sp. Kazakhstan ARC1039. The sequence goes on along the minus strand of JAQQPU010000643.1, from coordinate 31,950 downwards.
AATAATCCTCCAACATTTTTTTAATTTAATGATTTTTTTTTCATGCATTGAGTAACAGCCCTTTTGTGTTTAGGAAATGCTTTTATACAATAACACACGGACGTTCCCCATGTGGAGGAAACCACCAGTCAACCCAATAATGAAGGTTTATTTCTTTAATGTGACAAATCAAGAAGACATATTACAAGGAGAAAAACCAATACTTGAGGAAATTGGACCTTTTACTTATATGTAAGTTGGTTTTAAAATTTCTCAGTATTAATTTTTTTTTTATTATTATTATTCTTTTTTAATAAAGCATCGTAAAAAACAAAAAGGTTCAGCAAATAGTAGCCCTGAAGGGGCAGTTATTACCTCTTTAGTTTATTATGCAGAATAAAAGCTTTTTGACCATCGGTGTGCGTATGTCAAGGTTGAATCCAGGGGGCGGGGAGGGGGTGTTCCGGGTTCAAACTTCCCTCTCGAAATTTTTGGCTGACTCGTAAAACGTAACAAAAGTACATTTCGATATGTTTTATAAAGTTTTTTTACCCCCCCCCTAAAAATGCCCCTCTGCGAATGAAAATGCTGATTGTGCGCTTGACGCATGACCCTTCGAACAGAGGGACTTCTCCCCCTGAAATGTTCAGATTTTTACGGGTCCCCCACATTTTCAATTGCAGAATTCACCTGTTTTGGCGTATGTGTCGAATTAGTCCCTCCTCGGGTTATGAGCCCCCAAAAGTACTTAGCATACGTTTCTTGTTGTGGGGGAAGATTGGGCATTTTATCGCTATGCTTGTTTTCTAAAAAAGCTAAAATGATGATACTGGTACGAAATAGCATTACAAATTATCGTTTATATTACTCAAGGGCTTTCTCACTTCGCCGCCTGATGCACATATCGGAATGCTTTGTTTTCCGCGGTGGGATGCACGCTTCCGTCACGCCGGCCTCTTTGTGCCACGCATTGCATATTTTCTTGGCAGAAGTGTTGACAGGCTACACAGGCCAACTGGCCGGTGGTTGAATGCAAGGTTATGGATTTTTATTTATCAGTTGGTTCATATTTGGAATAAAACAGCAATCTGCAACATTGACTATATTGTAGTTGAATCCCGCCACCTAGCTTAATTTTTCTTCGCTCTCCTCATTAATTGTATCAGTGATATGGTCACTGACTCCTGGGCAATTCGCCCCGGAAAGTTTACCCGCAGAAAATTGCCCCCACATGCAAAATTGAGCAGCCAAAGGGAAAGTATGATAGATAAAAATAATGAAGAAAAGAAGGAATTGCGTTCACTAGGCGTACATCAGAAGGTCCTCCTGTCTGAAGTAGCCTACCTTTAAGGGGCATATTCTTTTTTTTCAATTTAAGTTAAATAACATGGAGCCAAACAAATTTAAAATTGACGGTACTCCTTCCAAATGAGTGACCAATAGTTTAAGTAAAGAAAGTTTTCAAAAAGTCATCAAATCCTGTCCACGCACAAGTTTTGGGTATCATACCGAAATAAAAAAAACAACTATCTACCAATATTCTAGGCAATTTGCTTTCAAAAATGGCAAGGAGAATTGGGGGTCATACATTTGCAAAATTCCTGAATCCAAAGATGAAGTTCTACCTACGTTTTCTAGGGAGGAGGAAGTCCATAGGCTAATTGAGTGACAACCGTACTCATGTAGCCCTATTCGAGTTTCAGGACTTCTAAGAAATTCCAGAAGTTCGGATGATATCAGCTAATGGAACTTTGCATCCGAGAGTCCCGCCTCTCAATCAAATTGTTAGTCTTCGGGAGGCTTTGGACGTGTTGATTTCTGGTATCCCATTGATCAGGAGTAAATGAGGGAGGTGACCTTTTGATTCCTTCTTAGACGACCTATATAGTGTCCTCAAAGTGGTCCGTTAACTCGGTAAAATCACTGCCAAGCTTCACCTAGATATCTCTGAAGGCTGACACAATGTCACTAATAGGAAGAAATGCCAGATATTTTTATCACTGCAGAGACAGCTCAGGGTCACTTCTATACCTCTCCTGAAGCCCAAGTGCCTGAACTTTTCTGTACACGCTCTGACACAGTTAGAAAAAACACAACCTTTTATCTTCGCTTTAGGAAGGTCAACTTTAAGGCGTTTATTGAGGCAGCTTCAAAATCTATCGTCACTGACTGGGGGAAAGGGTGGATTCTGTGGCCTTGAATGAGACGGCTGTATGTGGCTTGGGATTCATTGAAAAGCAGGACGAATGGATAGGGGATGGTATTACTATCAAGAAGAACGTGAATGGTGGAACAAATGATTAGAAAGTTAATTTTAAAGGAGAATATCCAGGTTTCACCGGATGCCAAAAATGTGGAACCGTTGATAATCTGTGGAACCGTTGATAATGATTAGAAAGTCTGTTAATTTTAAAGGAGAATATCCAGGTTTCACCGGATGCCAAAAATGTGGAACCGTTGATAATCTCATATACGACTGTCAAAAAGAGAGAAATTCTCCTCGCTGTCAAGTTTTTGGAGACGGTCAGGTTCCCGGGTAAAATTTTTGCGGATAAGCGGGGTACCGGGGGAATACGCTAGACCCCAATATACGCCGACCAGAACCTATCATCACTGTCCGTCAATGCAGATAATGTCCAACACAGGAGGTGGATGGCAATCGGGCATGTACATACGAGTTTTTTTTTCCAGAGAGGGGGACAACAATAAGAAAAACAAATTTATTTAATAATTCGAATGAGAAGTCCACAGAAATCTGGAAATATTGGGATTTTGGGAGGAACTTCATCCCCCCTCCCTCCTGCGCACATCTCAGACTAAAACACGTGGAATTTCTTTCGCTTTTATCCACAAACTTGATCTCATACAGAATTATCTGAAGGAATTCTTCAGATTTTTAGGTGGGCATTACCGAATAATAAACACCGATGGAAATTTTGACGGGCCTCAAACTGTTCTTTGATATTTAGAAAAACTGAAGATTTTGTTCAGAACTGATCAAAATTTGAAGATTGTCAGGTAGACACTACAAAACTGTTAAATCATAAACAATGGTGAAAAGTTTGATGGGCATCACACTGTTTTTGGATATTTAGAAAATATGAAGATTTGTTCAGAATTACCTGAATTAAATCTTCAGATTTTAAGATTGATATTGCCAAGCCGTTGAGTAATATATACCAATGAAAAGTTTGATGGACCTCAAGTTGTCTTCGCATTTTTAGAAAATTTTGTTCAAATTTTTTCGCCACAAAGTTTTTGAAGTACTGACAACTCATTTTTTTGAAAGCTGTAAAATGGTAGAGAGTTTTCCGAAATAGGGTACATAGATAAATTTAAGCAGATGGTAAAGCCGAAGGGCCACTGACTTAGAAATTACGTACTCCAGGTAAGGCGTGCCAAGCACGGCGAAAATGTGCTGAACATTACTGGGACTATGTGGTATACGTGGCGCTCTAAGATGTTCACCCGTTTTACCCCTTGGGTAAAACTGTCGTAAGATCGAACTCCCCTTAGGCATGAATGAATTAAAAAAAGGAAAAACATAACAGCAAGCGATCCATTTTAAGAAAAATAGTTTTTGTTTTGTTTTAGAAATAAAAACAATACCGTCTATAAGCTGAAATTATAAACTGAAATTCAAAAGTTAAGTTTGTATATCAACATGGAAGTTTAGGGAAATTTAAAAAATTCGCGTCAGGTAAGGTAAAAGGTTATTTAAAATATCTATAGTATCAATTTGCTTACGCTATGGGAATTTAGATCTGAATCAAATTTAAGCTAAAATATGGGGGGTGTTCCAGAACTCAATTATTATTAATGGTATTCTTGTTCCAGAATAACGGATAATATATAGTTATAAGTAACCTGTTCACTAAAGTGCAGAATGGACTAATTTCATCCCTTTTGTGTATTAGAAGCATCTTTTGTGGGTTAAATTTGTTTTTATCCTCCATTCTAGGCTGAAGGTAATAACAAATAATTAATGATTAGTAATGATTATTGGACTCTGGGAAAAAAGCATGTTCACTCAAATCCGATAATGTGTCATTCATATGCCCCATTTTTAATGGGGCTTATAGATGACATTATACAAATACCGAAGTTTGGCTTGTGCTAATTTAAGCCAATCGCGATTTTCTAAAATTGAATCAGCCAATCAGAAAATCCAATGAAAAATCAGATTGGCTCAAATTTAGCTTCAGCTAAATCTTGGTATAAATAAAATCTCATTGTGAATGGGGCAACAGACGCAGCCTTATTTAGTTTAGACTATAAAAAAAAAAGGATGAATCGATAAGTTTGAAAATATTTGGATTGACAATCACTGACAGAAACAAAACGGTTTTTAATCGCGACTTGGTCTTTATTTTAGATTTTATGAAAGTAAGAACAAAAACGCTAATGACTCGTGATTATCCATGAGTGAATTGAGTTTTGTGGTTTTCAAGCCAATGCACTTTAATTTTCTTTGTTTTATACAGAATTAGGGTTTTCATATTTTAGCCGTATGCCCGTAATCATAGTTGTTTGGATTACGTCACTATTGTGAAAATCGCCAATTAAATTGGGGGAAACCCTGAATCTGAGGTTTAGATAGTGATCTGGCGAAACAAGTGACGCCCCGTAATGTACACCAACTAGCGAAGAGTGGATTGGCAGGAGGGGTATAGCCTCCCCTAGATTTTGAAAAATACGCTTTTGGTATTTTCATTAAAATACCGAAGAAACCCCCCCCCCCCTCTCCTTATTTTTTTGAATTGGCGCGTTTATGACTTGGTTTTCCCCTTTTTTTGAGGCAAATGAAAGGCAAATTAATTTTTAGTCAAATCAGGACCTACATCATCTTTCAACAATCATCAGGGAAATCCGTTGGAATCTATATGATGGTTGTTTCTGTCTTTATAACCCACGCTACTACTACTACTACTAACAACTTACCGCAGCACCAAGCCGCCTGAGGCCAACACAGCTACGCACGCTCCTCCTCCATCCCAATCTATTCAAAGCCTTCCTTTTTACACCCTCACACGAAGTTCCGATTTCCCTAAAATCATTCTTTATGATATCCTCCCACCCCAACCACGGACGACCTGCTTTCCGTTTAGCCCTAGACCGTTTGCCAAAAAGGACAATCTTCGGCAATCTGTCATTATTTTATGTTTTATATATCATTATATTTGTATTTTACCTATAAATAAAGAATAACCAAACTGAAAAACAAATAATAAAAATTGATAAAAATAAATAAATAAGTAAATTTTAATCTGAATCATTAGCAACATCCCAGAAGGCAATGTTTCAACCTATTCTTAAACTGGCTAACATTTTCTGCTAGCCTTATACCGTCCGGGAGAGAATTTCACACCTCTGGTCCCGCAAAACGCGAAAATGAAGATCTTCGCTGAGTGCTCCAAGCCTCAGACACTAACCCCGAAGTAGTATCCATCTTTTGAATTCTATGGAAGCTATAGCAATTTGAAA
>JAQQPU010000643.1:0-16487 GCA_029168905.1 Artemia sp. Kazakhstan ARC1039 | reverse complement strand
ATAGAATTCAAAAGATGGATACTACTCCCCGAAAAATTCCCTGTTTCACAATAATGATAAAAAGAGTTGGACCTAAAAATTTCCCAAAAGGTCAAGTAAAAGAATATTTTCTTGTGAAGTCCAACGATTTTTTTTTTGCAAAACTTGCGCGCCAAAACAGGACTAATTTGTTGTTTTAACTATTAAGAGTAAGATTAGATCTTAAAGGTGATGTTGTAAACTTTTGAAAGTCTTGTACAATCCTGTAGCAAGTATTACGCGTGGTAACAGTTTGCCATGGATGTAGTGGGAAGGTACAATTTGGTTAGAATGTGGCACGTGTCTGGTAAAGCACTTTGTGTTGCACACAAGGTTACGGAGAGAAGACAAACTCTTCAAATGTCTTATGTTCAAAACTATTAGTAAAATCAGAAGAAAAAAACTTATAACAATGATATGAAACTTATTAACCCTAAATGCCATACTACTAACAACAACTCAATGATGTCTCAAGCCGCCCAAGGCCAACTAGCTGTGCACGCTCCTTCTCCGTCGCAATATTTTCAAAGCATCCCTCTTTACACCCTCCCAAGAAGTTCTATTTTCCCTTCAATTCTTACTTACGACGGCCTCTCACCCAACTCGGGGACAAGCTGCTTTTTGTTTAGCCCTAGATGAACGGTTGAAAGGACGAACTTTCGCAGTCTCTCATCCTTCATTCGCAAAACGTGTCCTAGCCATCTCAGCTTTTCTCAATTAATGAAAAAACTTGCTTCAGAAAAGTATATTCGACAAAATAAGTAGTAACTTATATGCTGGTTTCACGAGTGATTGTGTAATATGTCTTACCACGGACATGCACCTATATATTTGACGAGTGATTTCAGGGGTGTACGCAATATGAAACCTACATGGAAGCTTACACCTGCGGCATGAATATACAGTGTAGTTTGACGTGCACATTGCAAAAAGCGACCAATCCTTTTATATTATATACCTATAAAGTGAACAAACACGTTTTGAAAGTATAATTGAGATTATATGACGCAACCAGACTGGTTTTTGAGGCACTTTCATCATAAAGTGTTTTTTTTAATTTATTTTATTATTTTTTTAACCGAAAACTAGAAATTGTCAACCTTTTCAAAGAGAGTGAGTAGAACCTGTCAAAGAGTTTGATAATCTCTAGCTTAAAGGCATCTCATCGAGTTTGATTAAGAATGCAACATGTCTAGAATTGATGCCATATGCTGTTGAATCATTTACCAAAAAAATAACTCTATTTGCAAAAAAGGGTGTAGCATTTGCGTATTGGACTCTATGAACGATATTAATTAATGTTTGAATAATAGGAGCGTGAATGATTCTAATTAGTGATTGGACAGTATGAAGACGGAGAAAAAGGGTTAAACTTATTAGCAGTTAAGGTAACCCCGAAGAGCATGTTAACTCATAGCTTATTTATTATAAATTTGGAACAATATCAATCTATGGAAATGGTTAACGATGATAAAATGGTCTTATGACTTGACCTAGCTTTACTTATTCGATGTGTTCTGTATAATACACAAGTGGTGGTTGAACAGTGTTTTCAATTTAAAATAGAGTTTAACGTTATAGTATACTAAAAAGTTGATACTAAGAGAGATGTAGATGACAAGAAAAGAATTTTAATAATGGATAGCTTTATTTCTTCGATGTGTTCTGTATAATATACAGGTGGCGTTTGAACATTCTTGTCAGTTTAAAGTAGAGTCTAACGTTATAGTATACTAAAAAGTTGATACTAAGAGAGATGAAGATGGCAAGAAAAGAATTTTAATTGAACTAAAAATGAAGATATTTATAGATAGTTTCAATTAGCTATGGTTAAGTTTTTTAAAAGACGAGCTATTTTCTTGCGAAACCACACAAAATCTGAAAAAATGTTAAATGTTTCTTTATTAGCTACGCAATTGAACTAAAAATGAAGATATTTATAGACAGTTTCAATTAGCTATGGCTAAGTTTGCTAAAGACGAGAATTTTTTTTGCGGAACCACAAAAAATCTGAAAAAATGTTAAAGGTTCCCTTATTACCTACACAATTGAACTAAAAATGAAGATATTTATAGACAGTTTCAATTAGCTATGGCTAAGTTTTTTTAAAGACGAGCTATTTTCTTGCGAAACCACACAAAATCTGAAAAAATGTTAAATGTTTCTTTATCAGCTACGCAATTGAACTAAAAATAACATGAATTTGAGGAGAGATACCGTGATTCACTATGCCCCACGAGCGGTTTCTACAGCTGTAAGTTCCACTTTAAGCGTGTCAGAGTGAATGAATTCATTATCAACATCCGTTGTCGGATATGTTGGATAAAATTGATAAAATCTAAGTATCAGAGTGATTAAATTCCATATCAACATCATTTTCTCGGATACATGGGATAAAATTGACAAAATCTAAGTATCAGAGTGAATAAATGCTTTATCAACATCCTTTAAATGCATTATCAACATCATTTGTCAGCTATATCGGATAAAATTGACAAAATCTAAGCATCAGATTGATTAAATTCTATATCAACATCCCTTTCGCGGGTACATGGGATAAAATTTACAAAATCTAAGTATCAGATTGATTAAATTCTATATCAACATCCCTTTCTCGGGTACATGGGATAAAATTGACAAAATCTAAGTATCAGAGTGAATAATTTATTTTTTATCAACATCTTTTATCACTTACAACAATTATAATTAACAAAATCTAAATATCAGAGTGAATAAATGCTTTTTCAGCATCCGTTGTCGGATATGTTGCGTGCGCGCACGTAACCTAGTCTAAATTAACCTTCAAAATGAAATAAACATCTTCATTTTTAGTTCAATTAAAATTCTTTTCTTGCCATCTACATCTCTCTTAGTATCAACTTTTTAGTATACTATAACGTTAAACTCTATTTTAAATTAACAACACTGTTCAAACCCCACTTGTGTATTATACAGAACACATCTAAGAAGTAAAGCTAGGTCAAGTCATAAGACCGTTTTATCATCGTTAAACATTTCCATAGATTGATATTGTTCCAAATTTATAATAGATAAGCTATGTGTTAACATGCTCTTCGGGGTTACCTTAACTGCTAATCAGTTTAACCCTTCTTCTCTGTCTTCATACTATCCAATAACTAATTAGAATCATTCACGCTCATTATTCAAACATTAATTAATATCGTTCATAGAGTCTAATTCGCAAATGCTAAACCCTTTTTTTTTGCAAATAGAGTTATTTTTTTGGTTAATGATTCAACAGCATATGGCATCAATTCTAGACATGTTGCATTCTTAATCAAACTCGATGAGATGCCTTTAAGCTAGAGGTTATCAAACTCTTTGACGGGTTCTACTCACTCTCTTTGAAAAGGTTGACAATTTCTAGTTTTCGGTAAAAAAAAAATAAATAAAACACTTTATGATGAAAGTGCCTCAAAAACCAGCCTGGTTGCGTTATATATTCTCAATTATACTTTCAAAACGTGTTTGTTCACTTTATAGATATATAATATAAAAGGATTGGTCGCTTTTGCAATGTGCACGTCAAACTACACTGTATATTCATGCCGCAGATGTAAGTTTCCATATAGGTTTCAGATTGCGTACACCCCTGAAATCACTCGTCAAATATATAGGTGCATGTCCGTGGTAAGACATATTACGCAATCACTCGGGAAACCAGCATATAAGTTACTACTAAAATACAGCTTAGTTCCAAAATTAATAAAGCTAAAAAGATGTTATCTGTGTCTTTCCCAAAGCGACCAACCTTCCCAAATTCTATATCCACAAAGTTTACTATCACTTAAAATAATATCTAGCCATTCCTCTTTTTCAAACTAAAACGAAGTTTCCTCCCTCATCCCTTTCAGCTCATTACAAAATCATCAAAAATGAAGTAAACCTTCATTACCTTTTTCCCATATCCTATTGAAATTGGGTTCGACTCCACCCTTCGACTCCACCTCCCCTTATACATTTTTGGACTCTCCCCAATGTATTAATAAATATATTCCGTCTTCTTGAAAAACAACAACAACAAAAAACTGAATTTCCATATCAACTGTTGTTGGGCAAGCCTAGAATTTATTTGGTTTCTGTCACCTTGAGCAAGATTATTGTTAAATAGCCTATTTTCTCTGGGCTATTCAAAAGATAGGCTTACGCCTCTGTTCAGGGACGTTTGCAGGGGGTCAGGTATCACCAGCTTGGAATCCTAAATTTTTCCATTTGATATCTAAAGCCCTGTGTATTTGCCGTCCCATCTTGAAATCTACCTCCTCAGTCTGGAAAAATTTCCAAGGACGCGTGGTGGCGTCCTTGGAACATTGAAACTTTGGCATCTAGTTGGGCAGTTCCAATGAAAGTTGTAAATATCTGACTTCATTTCGCTGCAGTTTTTGTAGTGAGACCACAGTTTGTGAAGGATCAATACTTTTGATATAACATTTGTACCAAATAGCATTATCATCTGATCAAACGAACAGTGATTGTGTATATGCATATTTATTTATTTATCCATCTTTTTTTCCAAAATGACGCTATAGGTTCTTTTTGAAAATTGGCTGCTACCATTTTCCGATGGGAAGAAAACGATCTAGATAGGTCTTGACTTAGGGAAAATTCATTAAGAGCCTTAATTTGGGGAAAACATTTCTCATATAACTGACGTCACAAATTCTTGGAATAGTTATAACAAATTTTGCTGAAGATGAGTGTCTGTAGTTAATAGTTAGTTATATGAAGCTTCTTATATAGTTGTAAGAAGCACATTAGAATTTAATATTACTATTGATGGTATGGAATAATTTGTATCTATAGACATACAAAAAGGTCTGCCCAATAAACTAAAATGAAACTAAAGGTGTTTTGCGAAAAAGACTAAACAAACTGTCTCTTTCAACCTAGCGAAGCCTGGTTCCCTGATGCTAATTAAATAAAAAAAAACAAGTTTTTTAAACTGAAAGTAAGGAGCGACATTAAAACTTAAAACGAACAGAAATTATTCCGTATATCAAAGGGGCTGTCCCCTCCTCAATGCCTTGCTCTTTACGCTTAAAAAGGGCTCTAGAACTTTTAATTTCCGTTCCAATGAGCCCTCCTACGATATTCTAGGACCACTGGGTTAATACGATTACCCCTGGGGAAAAGAAAAAAAAACAAACAAAAAAAAACAAATAAACACGCATCCGTGATCTTTCTTCTGGCAAAAAATGGAAAATTCTACATTTTTGTAGGTAGGAGCTTGAAACCTCTACAGTAGGGTTCTCTGATACGCTGAATATGATGGTGTCATTTTAGTTTCGGTTTAGAGTTTCGGTTACCATTGAGCCGGGTCGCTCCTTACTTACAGTTCGTTACCACGAACTGTTTGATGATTTAAGCAAAATAGCTTTAGGTCGTAACACAGAGGCGAGACGGGATGAATGCGGACGGAGACTGTTTTCGCACTACGTACGTAACTTTCATGATAAGTGATTACATTACGATACGTTAAGTGTGACCTTTCATCAGTCCTTTCACACTAGGTCAACATAAAAAAATCCATAGAATCATCGGTACTGGTGCATTATGCGGACCCACCCCTATAAACTATATCAAGGAAACCAGTCGCGAAACCCGTCAAACGGGCTGTTTGCAAGAGACCACTATAGATAAATGATTGCAAAGCGTTGTTTCTCAATGAATTACAATATTTAAACGATTGGTTTTTGGGGTATAGGAGGGCAAAGGTACCTAGGTTATGTTATGTTACGCATTTAATATATGCTAAGCTTTATTCCCAACCATCACCCCTCCCCCCTAATGTGCAAATATTTAGCCCAAATTTGTATCTAAACTTTTATGTATTCATCCTATTTTATTTAAATTCATTAGCATTAACCAAACTTGACTTCTTCGCAGTGCCCGCATAACGTACCAGTAGCGAATCATCACACTCATCTTCTAAAATCATAAATAAGCCATTGAAAATTTAAAGTACAGAATGGAGACAGATTAAATCTCTTGAGTGTGGTCAGGATAATACGTAAGTACCCAATTTTGGCTATTGACTTTTCCAGAGTTGCATAAACTGACGTAACGTGGAAATCCAAGCGGAGCTAGAGTCTACTTAGCGCTGCCTGCGTTTCGGACAGGATTGCTCCGCAAGATTGCATAACGAGACGTGAAGTCTAAAGTTACGCTGGTATGAAACATTCTACAACGTAATGTGAAAGAACCATTACCTACTATTCGCACAGAGCACAGATCTGCGAAAAACCGCAGCGGATTTCGTTTTGTGGAAGAACACATGTGTCTCTTGTCGATCATCCTTGCGATTTTCCGCAAGATGCATGCGTTGAAAATATCCAACGCATGCGGTTGAAACGCTTGCGGATTGTGGAATAAAAGAGCATGGAGGCAGTTAAAAGGCCAGTTTCAGCTTTTAAATTTCATCAAATATCAAGTATAAAAGATCTTCTTTAATTCAAAAGGCTCGGGAGGAAATCTTGAGAGAGAGACGACTTTACTCGATAGTATATGGTGAACAGTATACTGGGCTGTTTTAACAGCAAGCTATCCTCCAATGTATAACTAAAGCTCACAATCCACTAAAAGGAATGGGGGAGATATCTGTGTTACTATTTTGTGTTCCCACTCTTTTTTTGACGGTGATTTGGTGATTTTAGTCTAATAACCCAGCCTAGGCTATGTCAATTGTAGCTGGGCCACAGTCATGGGGAAGATGTAATATTTTATGTCAGGGATCATGCAGGGCAAATTTGTTTAAAAAATTGGATTTATTGACTCAAATGCAGAAAAAGTGACCAACTGCAAAAATCCTGGTAAATTTGGAATATAGGACCATAAAGAGGTAACTAAAAAAAAATGTAACTTTTGATGTGAACAGAGTTTGCGGTTTCGCCGCTGCGGCGAGACGGTGTGGAAAACGCAGCGCATTCCTTTTCCTGCAACGCACCTGTCTGTGTGAACAGTAGGTTACGCGGAAAACAGCAGACCTCTATGAGCTATTGTGTAGAATTGCTAAAGTAAATGAGAAAGTGGATCGATCACTGGTACTCAACCTTGCTGAAGAAAATGATGAGGATGAACCGAGTTATCGCCATATGTGGCACAATTGATATTTAAGCTGCTATATTATTGCGCTTTGGTTTAATTCTGGGGAAAAAATTGGTATTTATTTCGTGACTTGCAATGGTTTTAACAATTTTTTTTCTTGATTTGTCAAGTAAATACGGAGCTTTCACGGTGTGCATGCATCAATAGATGAAGAAAAATACCTTTCATCCGATGAATCAGTACATTGCCAAACTCTACTGGTTCGTTCTTAAATGTGTCAGAAAATGACACATTTACACAAGGCAAAGGGATTTTCTAGTTTTTACAGGTCTAGCCAACCTGTAGAACGGCTTAGTAGAGCTTGGTGATATACTGATCCAGCAGATGATAGCAATGTTTTTTCTCAAATTTTCACCCTTCTTCAAAAGAATCAGATTGAATTGAAAAAAAAACGAAGTGGAAAATCGGTGGCAGGTGATTTCAAAATATTCCTCTTGTATATTAGAACAACTTCAGGAATCTGAAATCACATCTCTCTCAGTGCTTCAGAAACGCCTGCTTCATGCTAAAGGCCTCTCTAAGGGGAAACTCAGGTTTGATGCTAAACCCATCTTCGTCTGGGTTCACGATTTCGATTTCGATCGAACCAGATTTCGATTTCTGGTTTTCTAGTGTAAGTGTTGCGTCAAAGTTTATGAAGAACACATTAATTTGGCATTTTTTCATCTATAAACGTGACTATGATGTGACTGGGATCTTTAAGTTTCAGGGGAAGTGCTCAGGTTAGTTGTGTCAAGCTATGAAGAGTTGTGAGGAAACCACTTGAAGTTCACTGGTCTTTTACAATGGTGAACTAAGGTTGAAGGTCTTAACGTACTCATTGACAGTCCAATAAGGCAAATGACACAATTTAGCTTCGAAGTCTGACAGTTTAGACAAAGATCTTTTAGCAACTCTAGCAGGACTGGAGGCGCAAAGTATTTCCTCGATAATACGTAACCAATTATTTTTATATATTTTTTGCTTGATTGTGCTACTTCGTAAGGAGTCGTTTTTTCGTTGGGGTGTTGCTAATTAACTGCTTGGAATTCAGCATAAGGCAGAATCTTAATTTTTATTTTAGATACTATATATTTGGATTAGTAGAACTTAACGAATTGCGACCATGAGAGACCCAATGCCTTAATGCTTGTTAGTTCTTTGAATTGCCTAACCTGTTTTATTCAATTGGATAAAAAGAGCCAATAATTTCAATTATAATATTTAAAAAGTTTAAATGATCAAGACATATCCGTTATTTGTTTTTGGTGGGAGGGGCTGCTAATGGATAAGAAAAGTAAAGACAGTGAGATACGTATACGCTAGGTTCCATTGGACGTTTGAATGAGATTTTTGTTTTTACACCAGGAACCTAGTTTTGCAGATAATTTTCCATAATTGGTAATTTTTGTTATGCTGTTGTAATATGATAATCTTTAAGTCTTTTTTTTTTATTAACATTCGTTATCACACTGAAGAACCTGTCTTGCAGTATACTCTGTACTACGTTGGTGTCTTGGAGAACGCGCTAGACATCACATTTCTTGAAGTAAATGAGTCATTTTTTCCAACTTTTTACGGTAACCTGTCCAATATGATAAAACAAAAAAGAAGAAAATCTAATTTGGACAAAAATGCGACATGAAGTTGATTTTGAACAGTTGAATTCTAGGCAATGAGCGAGGTTGATTTCACAATTTGACATGGGGACCGTGGGTTGGAAGTAACCCGCTGCTAAGTATTACATATGTAACAACATCAGAACTTCAAACAGCACCATTGAACTGCAACGAATCAAGCGATTGAAGTCATTGCGAGTCATTCCTACAGTCTGTGAGTCATGACTGGATCAAGCTGCAGCTCAATTGGTCACGCCGTATACACGGGGAGCCGTGATGACAAGCTTAGAGGTACGGAGCTGAAAGCATAACCAGCCTCAGAGGTTCAGAAAAGTGTCAAAGGCACACAGATGTCCTATCTGCGACATAAATTTTGCAGTGAAAGTTCCTCAGCGCCTGATTTGTGTTATCTGATATTTTAAATTAAGCTAGAAGTGATTAAGCAACAATAGCATTGACGAAGAAACGAAGGTAAGCACCAATGAAAACCACTTCCTTGCAACTTTAACTAAAAATTTCGCTTGTCATAACAAAGAGATGTCATCAAAATTAAGCTTGATTGAGTTCATTGTCCGTGTTAAATCATCATTCGTTCTGTGGTTTTAAGTATACAATTCTTCAAGCCTGAGAAATTCAAAAAATCGATCAGTTAATTTTTGTGCATGATGCCATACTTCCGGGTTGGGATTCGCGTTTAGTGTTGGTTAGTCGCAGATTGTTTTCGTTCTCATTTTGTGTCCCATATGTATAACTGCTTTGATACCAGGGTATTTCTCCCTGGTTTTTTCCCCCTATTTGTTCATACTGAGCCGAACCACACCGAGCCGAACCATGGTCAGACTTATAAATAAAATAAAAGATTTGTAAATGGTCCACTTCTTCGGTTATTCTAACCACACAAGTCATTTTTATATTATATTGGGCGTGCGTGTAACTGAACCACCGTGTAACTGAAACACAAGCAACTAAACCCCTTTAACTGAACCATCGTGCAACTGAACCCCCGTATAACCGAACCCCCTTATAACCGAACCCCCGTATAACCGAACCCCCGTGCAACTCAACCCCATTTAACTGAACCCCCATGTAACTAAACCCCCATGTAACTGAACCACCTTAAAACTGAACCACCATGCAACTGAACCACCGGGTAACTGAACCACCGTGCAACTGAACCCTCGTGAGTACCATAAGTACCGTTATTTTTTCAAGGGAATTTAGTAGGCGATCAAAACATGTTTCGAAAAGCAACAAATTAAGTAGACAGTTCCGAAGCCAAATCGCCGATAATCAAACAGTGCGTGGTAACGAACTGTAAGTAAGGAGCGACCCGTCTCAACAGTAGCCAAAACTCTTAAAAACGGAATTTGATACCAATAGATGCATTAAAAGAATCTGGTTTTTATGCTGATTTCAAATATTTAAGTTCAATCAAGTTAAATTAAGTTTAATCTTACCCTTCAAAGGTTACGAGCCTAAAAAAATCTGCCTTATTTTCAAAAAAAGGGGAAACATCCCCTAAAAACGATAGAATCTTAATGAAATCACATAATCGGGTTCAGCGTATCAGTAAACCCTATAGTAGAGGTTTCAAACTCCTATTTAAAAAAAGGAATTTGTAATTTTTGCTAGAAGAAAGATCACGGATGCGTGTTTATTTTATTTTTTTTTCCTGGGGTGATCGTATCGATCCAATGGTCCCAGAATATCGCGAGAGGGCTCATTCGAAAGGAAATTAAAAGTTCCAGTACCCTTTTTGAGTGAACAAAAAATTGGAGGGCAACTAGGCCCCCTCCCACGCTCATTTTTTTCCACAAAGTAACCCGATCAAAATTTTGAGATAGCCATTTTATTCAGCATAGTCGAAAATCTAATAAAAATGTCTTTGAGGATGACTTAAACACCCAAAGTCCCTGGGGGAAGGGCTGCAAGTTACAAACTTTGCCCATTATTTAAAATAGTATTGGTTATTGGGAAGTAAAGCCTACAGACGTTTTCAGGAGGGATTTTTTCTGGTGTGGGGAGGGGGGTCGGGGGAAGGTGGTTACGTGTGAGGATCTTTGCATGGAAGATGTTTTCATAGGGGAAGGGGCATTTTTATTAAGGGGGCACTGGATTTCCCCGCATTATTTAAAAATACGATCAGAAATTAAATTATAAAAACAAAATTTTTCAACTGAAATTAAGGAGCAACATTAAAACTTAAAAAGAGCAGAAATTATTACGTATATGTGGGGATTCGTCACCTAGTCAATACCTCGCTCTTTAAGTACTTAACAAAAACCTATCTATTCTAATAAAACGGCTTTTGTGTTTCAGGTGTCATTCTTAAGGAATTGGAACAAAACTCGAACTTCAGCGTAAAGAGTGAGGCATTGACTAGGGGGCGAACGCCCTCATATACGTAATAATTTCTGTTCGTTTTAAATTTTAATGTTGCTCCTTACTTTCAGTTGAAAAAGCTTGTTTTTTTTTATTTAATCATAAAAAAATCTGTCAATTTGTATAATGTTCCTACTCATTCTTTAAATTCATCGCAAAATTAGTGGTCCGTAAGTATTGCATACAAAAGCTGCAGTCTCAGCTTTTTGTATATCTAATCCCACGATTCGAAGTTGTTTTTCCTTCTTACATCTCATCATTTCTAGATAGATGGTCAAGTTTTTTATAGCTGCCAGGATGCCTGATGTCTTTCTTTTGTTGATACCACCAGTCTAGTCTCATTCTCTTGCCTTCTTCTCTTGAAGGGAAATTTATTTACTCTTGTACATGTTTTACAACTAATATTACCTGTGGCTCAATTCATTGGCAGATCCAGGGAGGCCGGTGGGAGGGGGCCTGGGCCCCCAAGATTTTTCAGGCGACCTCATTCTCAAAAACACTCTAAAAGTTTTTTTTTCCTTTTTCACTCTATTTTTTAAATAAATATGCCAATTTGGTCAATTTTTGGCGCCCTTGTCACATTGCCCTCCCCCCCAAGATTTTGCTTATTGATGCCCTAGTCACATTGCCCTCCCCCCACCCAATATTTTTTTTATTGGTGCCCTAGTCACATTGGGTGCTCATCCCCCAGAATTTGCTCTAGATCCGCCCCTGGCTCATTTAAGGCTATTTGCAAGGCTTTACTTTAAGGAGGGTCTAAATCTGTAAAAAAAAATGATAGTTATTTTTTTTATATATTAATAATAATTATGGGTATATAGGCAAGTAAGTCAGTAAGGCAAGTTGATAAAGCAAGGAATTTCATATGAACCAGTCAAATTATATGACAATTCACTTTTTTCTCTGTCTAATCAATGATTAATAAGAAATAAATTATCTTTGGTTTTCTCAGTTCTATTGGGAAATTGTGCCAATGAATTATCTTGTTATCGATATGATTAGGACTTTTTGAATTCTGTAGCCATTTGGTATAACGTGAATTTTGATGTGGAAGACCTAAAATAGGCTATAATTCTAACTTATTTGTATTATCTTAGAATTTTAATTTCCAAATTGATCCATTATTTATCTGAGAAAAACAAACTCAACAGGAATGTTGGATGTCATATAGAAATCTTGACTTATGACTCCTGCCAAATGGTGTGTGGCGTGGAGGCCGTTACAATTTCCCTCCTCCAGGTTGACTGAACTCTCGCAATGAAGGGGCCTCGTCTACGGCAATATCGGTTATTTCTAAAAACTTCTTTAGGCTATCTTTCCATCTGGTTCGAGGTCTTTCCCTCGGACACGAACAAACATGCCATGCGGGGTCGATGTCATACATATTTTGAGCAGGAGTTACCGATGGCATCCGGAGGAGGTACGCGAACCAGATAAGGGGTCGCTAGACAATTTGAGCTGGAATGCGAAAAGGCAAAAAAGAATTGTCCTATCGCACAATGAAGTATATGTTTTGTAGTATATGAAGCATAAGTATATGCTTTGACAATATTTTACTTAAGAACAGAGATAGTTTTACCACCAAGCTTTAATATGCGCCATCACGATGTTGGGGGAGGAAGCCTTATTGGATATTCCAATCATCGAAAGGCATCGTGATTCTTTTCTTCTACATGATGGTTATGTAGTAAAGGGCCCATTGGTAAAGGTTGTGAACATTTCCTTGGGATTTGCTAATTTTTTCTTACTTTACCGAAGATACTGACTTCCCTCCTTGTACAGATACCCTTCGTATCGCCTTCAAGCGAATCTATTCTTCCACCCTTAAAATTCTGCTATTTTTCCGAACTTCTGCGTATCAGAATTTTTGGGCCAGAATAAGATGCTAATGCTAAGGTCTGAGAGGAGTTGAATTTGCTTCGGCAGCTGGATTCTGCGTCGTCCGATGAGAAAATAAATTTCTTCTTGCAGGCGAATGTTTGGTTTGCTTCCATTTTTCGGTCCGGCAAAATTGTGTTTTAAATAATAGCTTCCTCTTTGGTACCCTGGTGAAAATGCACTATGGATAAATTCTTATTTAGATGGAGTCTTTTTGGGAAGGAACTATCTAGGAGGTATTCTAAGAATTTCTCATTCAACCAAATATATCAGCCGAAATTCAATTTGTGAAATCGTTTGGTCGTTTTCCTTAATAAAATGTACCGCCTTCTGTCAAAACTTAGCTCAAATGACGAAAAAACAGTAGATTTTAGTGATTTTTGGTTGATTTAGTAATTTCCTTCAATAATCTAGTTATTTATATGCTGATCTAGTTATTTTTTTATTGTTTAGGCAATATAAAAAAAAATCACTAGGGTAGCAGCCTTGGCTGCGAGACTCCTTATAATTTGAACTGTTAGTACCATTTTTACAATTACTAATTCTCCTTTTAGAGGATAATTACAGCTGAATTTAACGTTACAGAGAAGCCACATTAATTCCGCATCTGACATTAATTTTTAAGGTTTAGTTATTTGTGCTAACAACGTGATGATTTTTCCGCTAAGTTAGCCAAATAGCGCATTGTCCAAATTCAAGTCAAATAGTGTAAAGAAAAGGAAAGTGACAACCCGATATGGGATTTTTTATTGTGACGTTTAATATTCATGACTTTCTTGCGAATTTCTTCAAAACTATTAAAATGAAAATGACAGGTAGAAACACAAATTTGGTCAAATCTAAAAAAAGAAAGTATAATGCGTAAGGGCATAGATAGTGCAGTAACGTGCTTTTTCAGCGTATGTCACTTAAGCTTTACGTAAATAACTCAGCTTTTTTAACTTTTAAAGTGTGTTGATAGATTTCCATGGGAATGTCCAAAAATGTATAAAAACGAAGTCCAATGATTGATTTTACTAAATAGCCAAAATTGGGGGGGGGGGGCGAAAAACCCCTTTTATTTCCCCCAAGTTATTGAAAATTCAGTTCTGCCCACCGCCTCGAAAAGTATATTAATATGTATTGTTTAATATCTTTTTGAATCATGGTATTTTGCATTTTGATGAAAACCGCAGCGATTTTGCGGATAATTTTTTACCAGCCTTATTGCAGAAAATGAAAATATGAATTCGTTGAAAAATTTTAATTTCAAACAGTTCGTGGTAACGAACTGTAAGGAGTGACCCGGCTCAATAGTAACCGAAATTCTAAAAAACGGAATTTCGATACCAATAGATATATCAAAAGAATTGGCTTATTATGCTGATCTCATATATATAAGTTTCAGTAAGTTTAGTTTTACCTATCAAAGTCTACGAACCTAGAAATTTTGCCTGGTTTTCGAAAAAAGGGGGAAACGCACCCTAAAAGTCGTAGAATCCCAATGAAAATCATACCATCAGATTCAGCGTATCAGAAAACCATACAGTATAGGTTTCAAGCCCCTATCTGCAAAAATGTGGAATTTTGTATTTTTGCCAGAAGAAAGATCACGGATGCGTGTTCATTTTGTTTTCATTTACTATTTTTTCCAGGAGTGATCTCATCGAACTATTTTTTCCAGGAGTGATCTCATCGAACAGTGGTTCTATAATATCGTGAGAGGGCTTATTTGAACAGAAATTAAAAGTTTTAGTGCCCTTTTTAAGTGACCAAAAATATTGTTGGGCAACTAGGACCCCTCCCCGCCCCTTTTTCCCCAAATCGTCCGATCAAAATTTTGAAATAGCCATTTTGTTCATCACAGTTGAAAGGCCCAATAACTATTTCTTTGGATATAAAATGACCCCCCCCCCCCACATCCGTAGGGGAAAGGTCTTTAAGTTATAAAATTTGCCTATTGTTACGGTAAAATATGCCCTTTTACATTTGGTATTTGCTATTGGAAATATGTGTACATTTTCAGTTGGGGAGGATTTCTTCTGGGGGTTTTTCCACGGAGCAATTTTTAATGGGGAGAGAAGTTCCGGGGGTGAACTTGTTAGGGTAAATACACTGGGGGACTTACCAAGATTCCTATACAGGATTCTTTTTATATGTCTTGCTTTCTCTTTTTCCTCTCAATTTTACACGTGGAGTAATAGTCTGGGGTAAATTTTCACCGGGATTGATTTGTCTAGAAGTCCATGGGGAGGGAGATTTCTCCGTGTAGGTGGGGCCAGATTTCCTGGCATTATTTAAAAACTATCAGAAATTAAATAAAAAAACAAGTTTTTTCAACTGAAAGTAAGGAGCAACATTAAAACTTAAAACGGACAGAAATTATTACGTATACGAAGGGGATTGCCTCCTCAACACCTCGCTCTTTACGCTGAAGTTTGAATTTTTTCTTAATTCTTTAAGAACAACTCCTGAAACACAAGGGTCGTTTAATTAGAACCATAAGAATCTTTTTTAAAAGTACTAAAAACCTTAGCGTAAAGAACGAAGTGTTGAGGAGGGGCAGTTCCCTTCATATACATAATTTACAATTGTATATAATTGTAAATTATGCATAGTATACAAAATACATAAGTATACGTGTATGTATTATGTATTAGTACACAAAATAAATAAATTTCCGTTCGTTTTAAGTTTTAATGTTGCCCCTTACTTTCAGTTGAAAAAACTTGTTTTTTAATTTAATAAACAAGAAAACATATCCTGGAGTCAAGTGAATAATTATTAAAATGGACTGTATTAAAAATTGATCATATTTGTGAGGTGAGATTTTGTTGATTGTTTTGCAGCTAGGAAATGGGTTGAAAATCATCTTCTGTAAGATAAGAAAGGGTAATTGCGATTTTTGCATACCTGCATACCTGCGAGTTTGAAAGTTTTTTTGTGTTGTATCCACAAGTTAAATGCCTAGTTAGAATTGCGCTTTTCCGCCAATCGTAGCATGTGGCTAATTTGAGAGTAATAAAGATAAGATAATATTTTATTCAAAAGCTTTGATAGAGCTGAATCCATTTTACTTGTCAACAATAAACAAAATTAACGATGCACCGTCAAATCTTGTTGCTATTACACTTGTTTAAAAACGACAAATGATTGATAATCTTTAGATTAGAACTTAGTACAGATTTAATGGATATTCAGGCAATATTTTACGGTTGTTTGAATCCTGTCAAAATATGACCGATTCCAGGAAGAAACAGCATTTTTATTGTAATGATGTTTATTAATGTGGTAAGGCCTTGTTTACTAGTTGAGTTTGGCTCAGCGTTTTGGTTTTGCTTCACTTCTAGTAATATAAATCGAGCTAACTATTGACGCTTGCGCAGATGTTGGTCTTTGGGAACATGACGCCTCTATCCCGAATCTGCATTTTTTTTTTTTTTTTTGTGAAAGTTCCCTTATTTTCCTATATTTTTGTGGAACTCTACCTCGAAAGATATTCCTTCA